>PVIY010005708.1:0-92522 GCA_004026745.1 Myrmecophaga tridactyla | reverse complement strand
CCTAAGAGAGAAAGAATTTCCTGCTTAGTGGTTGGTCAGGGCATGGCGGCAATAAGGGTTTTGCACTGCATTGTGATTGCATGGGTAGTAGGGGTTAGTGTAAGGCCTAGGTAAGTGACCTGTAAGAGAATTAGTTGAGCTTTTGACCAAAAACATGGGATCCTTTTGTGCTAGAAAGTTTAGAAGGGAGGTATGGTATTGACACAATCTGATTTAGAGGGGCTACAGATTAGGAGGTCATCCACGTATTGTAGGATGGTACAGCTATTTATTTTGAATTGTATGAGATCTTGGGCTAAAGGTTGCCCAAAGAGGTGGGGGGGATCTCAGAATCCTTGGGAGAGGACTGTCCAGGTATATTGGTGTTAGGGTCTGTCCAAGTAAAGGCAAAAAGTTTTTGGGACTTGGGATGTAAGGGAATTGTGAAGAAGGTGTCTTTGATATCTAGGACTGAGAAACAGATTGTGCAAGCCAGAATTCTGGTTAGTAGGGTATAAGAGTTTGGGACCACCAGGTGAAGGGGAATTACAGCTTTACTGATGGCGTGGAGGTCTTGGACTAGCCGGTATGAGTCATTAGATTTCTTTACAGGAAGAATAGAGCTATTGCATGGGGAATGGGTTGGTTGGAGTAAGCCCCTTGTGAGGAGCTTAGAAATGATTGGTTTTAAGCCTTGTAGGCATGCGATGAGAAATGGGATATTGAAGAATTGAAGGGAAAGAAGGTTCTATTTTTAATTTGATTAGAATAGGGGTGTGATTGTGGGCTACAATAGGATTGTCAGTATCCCATACTATGGGATTTACTGCTGGAAGAAGTGAGGATAGACTGCTTGTTTGAGGAGGGTCTGGGGCTATGAGAACTAGGAGAAGGAAGAGACTGGCTGGCAGCTGGGTGTGTGATGGGAGTATATTGATGGTGGCATGCAGTGTGGTTAGAATATCTCTTCCAAGTAGATGTGTAGGGCACTGTGGTATGACTAGAAAGGAGTGTGTAAGGAGGTGGCCCTCAAATTGGCAAGCTAGGGATGGGATGCACACATATGTGAAGGGGGTTCTTTCGACCCCTATGACCTGAATGGCTGATATATTAGTCTGGCTAGAATAAGCATTAAGAGTTGAATATGTGTCCCCCATGTGCAAAAGGACAGTAAAATGCTTATTTTTGATGAGAAGAGTTACCCAAGGCTCCTGGTTGTCGATGGTGATGGGGGCTGGTGAAGGCCTTGGGCCCATCAATCCTCGTTGATGATGCCCAGGAGGTTAACAGCAGCAACAGCTTGGGAGGATGGCTGTGAACTTGGAGGGGTTCAGGGACAGTTCATTTTCCAGTGACCTGTTGACCACATAGTGGGCAAGACCCAGTGGGTGGTTTGGGATTGGGGCATTGCAGGGGCCACAGGGGAGATGGGTGGCCTGTCCGTCTAAGTTTTTTGCTTGCTGGTGTCCTGAAAGGGCTGTAGCTATCATTTGAAGGTTAACTCCCCTCTTCCCTTTTATAATTGCTGTCTGTTTTTTAAAAACCTTAAAGGTAGCAGCCGTTAGATCTTGTTATGGAGTGAGGGAACCCTCTTCAAACTTTTTAAGTTTGAGCCTTATATCTGAGTATTCTGGGAAACAAAACAGGAATTTAACCACAGGTGCCCCTCATGGCTTTCTGGGGTAAGACGTGTGTGTGCAAGCAGGGTTTCAGTGGGCCTGGCCATAAATTGGGCTGGGTTTTCATCAGGTCCCTGAAAGACTTCTTTAAGTTTATCAAAATTAATCATTTTTAGAAAGGCTTTTTTAAGCCCTGCAAGAATGCAGGTTTGGAAGTGATTGTATTTTTGTATATCAGGGTGATTAATTTGATACTACCAATAGGGGTCCACTTGGGGTACTGCTTATTCCCTGGAGGGTTTGGTGTTGCTTGTTGTGTGTAAAGTGTCTGCATGTTGTCATACCACCTGCCAGACTCTTTTCTTCTCCTCTGGAAGTAAAGTGGAGGTGATAATCATGTGGAGGTCTTGCCAGGTAAGATTGTAAGATTGTAAAAGGAATGTAAACTCTTTAATATATTGAGTGGGGTTGGTGGAAAATGGGCCTAGCTTTTTCTCTATTTGGGACATATTTCCTAAAGAGAATGAGACATGTACATGGACTTTGCCTTCAGTACTGGCTACTCCGCATAGCGGTAGGAGGGGTTGGGGAGGGTTAGATAGTAAATGATGGCAACACATGGCAATGCATGTGGGAGTAATTTTCAGAGGGAGTTGGAGATGGTGGGAATTGAGAGAGGGTTTCAGAGGGCATTGGAAGGAGAGGAGTTTGAGAGTCCAGAACTGGAGGAGGTTGGTTGTCCAGTTGAATTAAATATCTGTTAGAGGGAGGGGCTTGATCTGCAGGGTCAAAATCATCAGATTGATTAGGGTAAAGGGGAGGGTTACAGGCATAACGATATGATAGGTTGAACAAGAGGAACAAAGAGATGGACAAGAGTGGAGAGAAAAGAAAGCCTGAACATATGGAACTTCACTCCATTTTCCAATCCAATAAATAAAATTGTAAGATCATGGAGTGTTTTGTAATCAAAAGTTTTGTTTTCTGGTCACTGTAAATTATTGTATAGCTTATATTGTGGCCAGGCAGCATTACAATAGAATATGAGATGTTTAGGTTAAATTTGGTTTTGGTAACCTAAGGTTTCATATTGTTTAAGTAGGCACCCTAAGGGGGGTGGCCATTGTGGAAAGGGAGTGCCCTGCTCCCATGTTGCCAACATAAGAGAAGAAAAAGGTTTCCTTAGAGTTGCGCATTTCCCAAATTAAAAAGAATTGGGCAAAGGTTTCCTCTAGAGCTGGGCATCCCCAAACTCAAAAGGAACCAGGTGGATCAGAGTGGTCTCTCAGAGGGAAACTGGCATCCTGGATTCACTCTAGAGACAGGTGCCCCCTTGTCCAGAGGGATTGCTGGAGCTGCATTGAAGCCTGGTACTGGGCTTTCAAAAACAGATGAGAGTCTGAAAAGCCAGATAGGGATTGGATGATGACAGGGGTAGGCGGGGTGGACTTATGATTTTGGTTCTGGCAGTTTGGCAAGCTGGGGTGGGTGAAGTTCCAGTTTATTCATGGCTGGCATGGCTGTCATCAGAGATGGAGTTTGTAGGGTGAGTACAGAGGGGTACTTTGGGGCTTTGTTTCTGACCAGACCACTAGGATTGGAGAGTAAGCCCAAGAAGAGCTGCCACTGTCTGCTCCTTCCCCTTTTGCAAGGCAGAGTGGGTCAAGGAATCCCTTGCCTCACAGACTGCTAGGAGAGACTCAGAGAGGGACCACATCCAGGACCCACCGACCAGGATCTGGGAGTAAACCTGGGATGAGCTTTGCCGCTGCCTGCTACTTTCCGGGTTGCAAGGCCGGGGAGCTGGGGGTTGCCTCACTCTGAGTCCCAGGCTTTGGCACCAGATAAAAGGTCAATTCAGCAAACTCACCAGGAATGGGGCAGGAGCAAAATAATACAGGCAAAGGCTTTATTGCAAGGAGAAACAGAGTCACCCGGGCAGTGTTTCGAGAGAGAGAAATGGCTACCTTCATTGATGGGTTTCTGAATTTTTATCTTCTTCCTTTGAATGGGCCATCATTTTCTGATTCTTTGTCTTTTAATCTTTCATTGTACATTGTATATTTTAATATCTTAATGTGTTAACTCTAAGGCTTAGTGCCTGTGCTTTCTTTTTACTTCTAACCCTCTACTCATATGACAGAGATTTGTTTGAGTCCCGGGAGGTAACAAAAATGACACAGCAATGCAGAAACACCTTTCAGAGACATTGCAAATTGGATCTGCATTGGCTGGTACTTTCTTTCAGAGTTTAGCCCTCCTATTAAAAATATCATCCTGAGGCAAAAGTGAAATGTAGGGACTTCTCTGTTCTGAGCGTCAGTCTTGTCCTGGGCTTGTGCTCTCTCGTGGCCTTAGGAATTCCCCCATTTACAGGTATCCTAATGTCCCCTCTACTTCCTAGTAAACAGAATCCTCATGGGGGACGGTCTTTTGTATGTCTTAAAGTCAGTAATCCTTTGCCTCAGGACACATTGACTTAATTGTTACTTACACTACATTAGCTGTCCTCAACCTGTCTTTTCCTGCAGGCAAGTGCTGGGAGAGCAAGCCAGAGATGAGTTTCCTGATTCAGTCTTTCAGGCTGCCACCATATAGATTGGCACTGACATACAGGTACTTTTGTATGTGAATAGGTATTTCTCTGCTCTCTTGAACAGGTCCAAGGACCCACAGTGGGAGCAAAGATGGCTCCATATTGTGCAGGGTGATGGAGGGGACAGTAAGGGCACCACAAACTTTTCTTATCATTTTTAAAACAGCATTTGTTTTTTGTTGATTCTGCACTTACCTAGTTACTGCTACATTTTAACTCTTTTCTGGCATTATGAAGAATATGGCTCTGCCAATTTTTTGCTAGTTGTTCAAAGATTCTGTGGGGAATTGGTAACCTGGAGTGTCTTATAGTGTTGTCATGGTGAATTTAAGTCTTCAATGCAATGTTAGTTTTAATATGTTTCAAATTTATTGTTTTTATCCATTTCAGCTGTCATTATTCTAATGTATGTCTTAAATATTGTTCACTTGATTCTCTGTAAAAGCCTCTGTGCTGGTTTGAAATGATATATGTACCTTAGAAAAGCCATGTTTTAATCCTGATCCCATTTTGTAAAGGCAGCCATTTCTTCTAATTCCTATTCAGCATTGTATGTTTGAAACTGTAATTAGATTACCTACCTGGAGATGTGATTTAATCAAGAGTGGTTGTTAAGCTGGATTAGGTAGAGGTGTGTCTCCACCCATTTGGGTGGGTCTTGATTTGTTTCTGAAGTCCTATAAAAGAGGAAACATTTTGGAGAATGAGAGATTCAGAGAGAGCAGAGCAGAACGACATTACCGTGAGAAGCAGAGTCCACCAGCCAGCAACCTTTGGAAATGAAGAAGGAACATGAGATGAAGAAGGAACATGCTTCCTGGGGAGCTTCATGAAACAGGAAGCCAGGAGAAGAAGCTAGCAGATGACACATGCTCACCATGTGCCCTTCCAGATGAGAGAGGAACCCTGACCATGTTCACCATGTGCCTTTCTAGATGAAAGAGAAACTCAGACTGTGTTCACCATGTGCACTTTCACTTGAGAGAGAAACCCTGAACTTCATCGGCCTTCTTGAACCAAGGTATCTTTCCCTGGATGCCTTAGATTGGACATTTCTATAGATTTGCTTTAATTGAGACATTTTCTCAGCCTTAGAACTGTAAACTACCAACTTATTAAATTCCCCTTTTTAAAAGCCATTCTGTTTCTGGTATATTGCCTTCTGGCAGCTAGCAAACTAGAACAGCCTCCTAATAGAATTCCCTACTTCTAATCTTTTCTCCTTCCAACCGATCTTCTATATTGAAGCCAGGATGGCCTTTCCAAAAGGCAGATCTCATGATTTCACCCTTTTGCTTAAAGATCTTTGATGGTTCCACATTGCTTTTGGCATGGTTTAAAGACCTGGTTTTTGGCCCACTGATTTTCATTTACTGCTAAACCTTGCTACATATCCTATGATCCAGTCATGTAAATTGCTTTCTATTCTCCAAATGCTGCACACATCCTCATACCTTGTTTTCTTTTTTCTCCCTTGTTCTAGCTGGCCAAATTCTAAGTAGTTTAAGATCTAACTCAAATTTTAATCCCTGTGTAAAATAGTCTTTCACTATCCTCTTCTGAGCTCTTTCTTCCCCACCCTCCCCCACCTTCATTCTCCACAGTGTTAGGTATTTCCTTTCTTTGCTTCTATAGAAGTTTGTGCACAATTGATTATAGCATGCATTGCATAGCCTTGAAATGTATTATTTATTTTTTGTCTATACTAAATGTGACATCTTTGAGGGCAGAAACTAGTATTCATTTTAATTAACCCTACCACTAAATCACACAGGCTCCCAATATACATTTTTGAATGAATAAATAATGATGAATAATATGCTTTATCTTTTCAACCACTTTTATCTTAACTTTTTAATGAATTTTTAGGAATTTATTTTTGAGATTTTCCCCAGAAGATCTTAATACCAAGGCCATGATGATTTTATCATGTTAATTCTTACTTCTTTTTAACCAGATTCTATGAAACATTTTAGTGCTACAATTTGACTACCTTTCATGCGTAAGCTTAGCCAATAGACTCTAAAATTGCTTCATGATAGCAATTTAACACATTCAGAGATTGGGTATATTCAGGTGTTTCCTCCCTTATATGCCCTTCTTTTGGTAGATAGGATCTTTTTCCTATTGCTCCAGAATTTTAACTCTCTGTTATTAGAGAATTCTAGAAGACTCTCCAGCTTTGTTTAGTTCTTGTATTTCTTGTGGTTTTTAAAAAAGTTTTTTTATGTCCTAATGAATCCATCAAAATTTATTTTGTGAGTATGACCCCTCTTTTCCATTGGTCTTCCTTGGCATCCTCCACCAACACTTAAATTTCTTCATGTGCTTTCTTCCTTTTCTACTCTGTGTAACTTTACACAGTCTTTTTAAAGCAATGGAAACCAATCATATCTCCTCAGTGGCCCTGCTCTACTCATCTCTATTCATGTCTGTTTGCATTTCCTTCCTCTACTGTTCTTATTCCTCTCTTCATTTTTTTTGCAGAAGTGTCTTCTTTATGCTGCATTCACAAGCATTCAATGTCAGCTTATTTTTCATTCCAAACACTTAAAATTGGCCCAATTTATTAAAACACTGGCTATATGCTATAGGGTTATCACAAACCAATGGAGTAGCAATATTCTTGAGAAAATTAGTTAAATAGTTGAAAAAATTAAGCCTCCCCCCCATATCACATACTAAAATAAATTCAAGATTAATTCATGAATTAAATGTAAAAGATAAAAACATAAAAGGCTAGAGTAAAATATAAGTGAAGATTTAAAATATGGTAGGTTGGGATACAAGTTCCAAGGCATAAAAGCAAAGACGACATTTATGAAATAAAAGTTCAATATATTTATGTACATAAGTATTATATTTCACATACCAAATGCATACAAACAATATTTCTAATGAATTCAACCAAGGATTGTCATTCTTAATATATAATGAATTAACAAATAATGTAACCAAAATGACACTGAGTTGGCAAAACACATAAAGAAGACAGTTCATAGAAAAAAGAAAACCTAACAAGGAATACAGGAAAAAGTCCTAATTCACAAATAATTAAAGAAATGTAACAAACAATATTTCTCATGCAATATTGTGTGGACAAAGTAAGATTCATATTTTCATGTATTGATGTGAGCAAGCAATCTTTCTGGAATGCAATTTGTCTCTCTTTTTCTCCCTCTCTCTTTATATTTGTAAATACACACACACACACACTATATATATATATATATACACAGCATACATGAACTCATAAAATGTTCATGTACCAAACTTCTGAGAAGGTATCTGTATTAGTTTCCTAGGGTTGTTGTGAAAAAAATACATCATGATCAGAAATTCATTGTGTCACAATTGTGGAGGCTAGAAATTTGTAATTAAGTTGTTTATAGTGTCATGCTTCCTTTGAAACTTGTAGGAGAGAATCCTTCCTTGTCTTTTCCTAACTTCTTGTGGTTTGCTGACAGTTCTTGACGTTCCTTGGCTTGTAGCTGCAGACTTCAGTCTCTTACATTACATCTTCTCTCCTCAGTTTGTCTGTATGTATCTGTGTCAAAACTTCCTCTTATGAGGACACCAGTAAGACTTGATTAAAACCCACCTTAATCCAGTTGGGTTTCATTTTAACTATTTACCTCTTTAAATTAAAACATTAAAATTTCCAAATGAGGTCACATTCTGAGGAAGTGGAGGCTAAGATTTCAACATATTTTGAGGGACATGATTCAAACCATAACAGCATCCTAAGAAAATATTAAAATACCAACAGAAATAAAGCTCAGAGTAGCATTATTTATAATGATGCAAAGTTGGATAATTAAATATCCAACAATAGAAAGATGTTTATATACACAAAAAAAATGGAAGACAATGCAGGTATTAATAATCATGTTTTCAGGTATTATTTACTTTTTGCTATGATATTAATAATAAAATGATAAGTAATAAGACATGCAGATACACACCTGCATATATAGACACTAATATAAATATATATACATATATATATTTATACTTTTCTGAGTCAAGAACATATACCCAAGTGTTGTTGATGAGATTATAAGTAATATATAAATGAGATTATATATAAATATATAAATTTTTAAATTTGATTTCAATTAAAAAAATATTTCCCAATAATTTTCAGATTTTAATTGCAGACATCTTTTACATCTAGAATCAGATATATAACAAATGTTATTGTATAGATTAAAATGTATGACTTTGCTTGCTTTCCTTTTGTTTACATACTCTTGCAGTTTGCATTGCCTTAGAATTCTTGGAACTTTCTAATTTAAAAAAAATTAAATTTCTTTATTCCGCTTTCTTACCTTGGCTTTTACCCCATGATTCCTTCTGAGGCCTTCCTTGGTCCTTGTTTCCTGGTAAGTTCTTTAGGATCCAATTTCTTTGCTGACCTGAAAATCACATTTACTTGAGTCTCAATTACTACTCATATGCTCTTTGAAAACATTCCAATTAAGATATTAATTGAGGTACCCACCACCAATTCTCTTCATAAACACCTTTGTGAAGTGAATCTATAAGACAAACTTCTTTTAAAGGGATTCTCCTGTTGTCCTCCTCCACCCCTTTTGAAAGCCCTGACTCCTTGGCTATTAGGGAAATGCAAATCAAAACCACAATGAAATATTTCACACCCACTAGAATGGCCATTGTCTAAAAAGAGAAAATGACAAGTGCTGGAGAGGATGTGGAGAAAAAGGCACACATCCATTTTTGGTGGGAATGAAAAGTGGTACAACCTCTGTGGAAGGAAGTTTGGTGGTTCCTCAGGAAGTATAGAATTGCCATATGATCTTGCAATACCATTCACAGACATCTATTCAGAGGACACAAGGGCAAGGACACAAAAAGACATTTGCACACCAATGTGTATAGCAGCATTATTTACAATTGTGAAGAGATGGAAACAGCTCAAAAGTCCATCAATGAATGAGTAGCTAAACAAGCTGTGGTACATACAAATGATGGAATATTATGCAGCCGTAAAACAGAATAAAGTCATGTGGACATTGAGGACAGTATGCTGCATGAAATTAGTCAGAAACAAAAGGACAAATATTGTATAGTCTCACTAATATGAACTAATATTAATGAATGAGCTTTGAGAGTTGACATTAAGAACACAAGTTATCAGGAGATAGAAAGAGGGTAGAGATTGGGCAACTGGGGCTGAAGGAATACAGATTTGCAGCAGGACTGATTATAATAATTCAGAAACGGATATCCCAATACTACCTGATTGTAGCACAATAATATAAGTGCACTGAATGAAGTTGAACATGAGTGTGGTTGAGGGGGAAAGCCTAGGGGGTACTATGAAACCAGAAGGAAAGATAGAGGATAAAAACTGAGACAGTATAACTTAGGAATGCCTACAGTGGACAATGATGGTGATTATGTGTACAAATATAAAAATGTTTTGCATGAGGTAGAACAAATGAATGTCAACTTTGCAAGGAATTAAAAATAGATGTTATACAGAATGCAAGCTAGGGTTTACAGTCTGCGGTAAGATTGTAATATGCTTCCACTGAATGTAACAAAGGCATTATGCCAAAACTAAATGTTAACAGTTGGGGGCCATGGAGGAGGGGTATGGATTCTTTGTGGAAGAAAAGGAAATGTCTTCATATAGGGTATGGTGGTGAAGGCATGTCTATTTACTTAGGTTGGATTGTATGATGTGTGAATAAAATTGTTTAAAAAAAAAAGCTCTGCCTTCTCTCCTCCTCCTCTCATTTCTCTTCCATTCTTCTTCTTTTCTACTGGCTTCCCCTTCACTTCCCTCCCCTCTACTCCTCTACCATATTCTCCCTCTCCCTCTCCTTGCCTTCTGCTCTAACCACCTCCATCTATTTACTTTTCTTCACTTCCTTTTCTCTATTTATCTTTGTTTTTATGCCTGTTTTATTTTTTCTTACCTAAATTCTTTTGTTTTTCATGTAACCCCTCTGTAACTTCTTGTCTATCAATGGGTTGACACCTTGGACATAGACTAGTATAACTTTTTCTCTTTTTCTCCTATTAGGGAAAATTTGATTTTTGTAACTTGATCAGCATTGGTATTTGAGTTTAGCGGTCATGACTCTCTTATGATTTCATTTTACATTAGTGCATTTGATTATTCTTTCCTTTGTGAATCCCATCGCATTTATGAATGCTTTATTGAATATTATTTTATTGATTTCTGTTCATTTAAAATTTTATCCTGTTCACAATCTATTTTTATGCAAACATTGTAATCTATAGGAACACCTGCACATTTTATTAGTATCCTCTGTATTCCATTCTTTAAGTAGTAAATGAAAATATTGAATTGTATTGAACTCAGAATGGACCCTTAAAGGACTTACTTGACACCTCCACTCAAGCTAACATTCAACTGTTAGTAGCAACTCTTTGTATACAATTTGTTTTAACTAGTTCTATATCTAAACAATCCATCTTATGGCACTTACATGTAATTCACAGTTTTTTTTCTTTTTGCTAGTTCAAGCATCCACCGATGACTTCTTTTTTAATATGCTAAACCTATCCTGACGAAGGAAAGATTGACTTGTTGTCCCATATAATTTGTTTTTGACAAACTCATACTACATATTCCTTGTTTACTTATTTCTTTGGGGTCTTAATTGATTAGTATTAACAGCTTCACATATCAAGTTAACTGTTCATTGCCCTGATGCAGTAGTAAACTTGCTGATATATTGCCATCTGGAGTCATGTTTTCCTATCTATTCAGTTCTACACTTTTTGGAGGCCCTTCTTATTCAACAGGTACCAAAATAGTTGCTCTTTATTTGTATTATTCATATATCAGCTCTTCTGATTTAAAGGATCCTCCACTGGCCCATAAAATATGCTAATAAGGTAAAATATCTGTTGTTCTTCTTAGTGAGGGCTCACCTTTAAAACATTCCATTTGTCTCTTTATTTATAGGGTTGTTTTTTTTGTTTTTAAATGCAATTTTATAGAGATATATTAACACACATACAATACACCCAAAGGTTCTTTTGGTTTTGTTTTATATTTGTTTTTTAAGGCAAAATCTTTGCTTCAGAGCCATCTTTGGAATTCTTATTCTATTCCTCTCCTCCTCCTCATCCCCCTATACACCAAAATAAACTCCTCAAGATACTTTATACCAGAGAGAGGGATTGTTTTATAACCTGGACATGCAAAGGTATTTTTAAATATAACACAAAATGCAGAAGTTATGGAAGAAAGTATTGATAATACTGACCTTCATAAAATAGATATTTTTCATGGCAAAAAATACCCAGACAAAACTCAAAAATGAATTGACAAACTGGTGAAAATGTATTTGCGATGTATATCTACAATGGTCCATTCTTCCTAATACAAAGAGTTCCTACAAACCAATAAGAAAAAACTCCAAAAAAATCCATGGAAGAATGGGCAAAGGATATGGATAGAAATTTCATAGAAAGGACTCAGCATATAGAAAGAAACCCAATCTCACTCCACCCAATCTCATTCATGATTAGAGAATTGAAAAATAAAGCAACACTGATATATCATTTTTACCTCTTTGGCAGATAGAACAAAAGTATGATAGTATTCTATTGGTACAGCTGTGGGGATACAGACACTCTTATATATTGTTGATGGAATGTACTTGATACAATTCCTATGAAGGGCAAGCCATCAAATTCACAATGTGTATACCATTTACTATAATAGCTTTGCTAGGAATTTATTCTGAAAATATATGTGTAAAAGAACACATGCCATATTAATCATTGTAGAACAATTTGTAGTAAGAAATGATAGGACAAAACCTAAATTCTATTGGTAGGGGACTGGTTAAATCAAGTATGTTATATTGATACAATGAAATACCATGAAACACTAAAAAATATTGATGGATGAGAAAGCTGTTTAGGCACTGATATGGAAATGTTTCCAAGACATGTTGTTAAGTGAAAAAGTCAAGATAAGTCCTCCTTCCATATAGCACTCTTTTATTAACACCTTGTATTATTGTTGTACATTTGTTATAATTGATAAAAGAACATTCTTATACTTGTACCATTAACTGCAGGCCATCATCTACAATGGGGAAAAATACACCTAATGTAAACTATGGATGATAGTTAATACCATACTATTTTAATACTCTTTCATCAATTGCAACAAAGGTAACTATTGATAAAAAAAAATAGCACAGTTACAAAAAAGTGCTACCATCAAATGTAACAAATGTTCCACACCAATGCAAGGTTTTGGTGGTGGGGTGGTGCATGGGAATCCAGTATTTTACGCAAGATTGTTCTGTAAACTCACAACTTCATTAGCACATATTTGTTTAACAAGGTCAAGATGCAGAATGGTAATCTAATATCTAGAAAGAAAAGAGAGAAAAATATATATGTGCTTCTATTGTCTTGTAAATGCATGACAAACTCTTGAAGTAGAAACAAAAGAACAAATAATAATGATTATACTAATGGTGGTTCCCATTTGGGGACATAGAAGAGACAGGGTTTAGAAAAAGACAGTTTAACTTTTTATTGTTTGAACCATGTTTATGCATTATCATTTAATAAAATAAATAATTTTAAAAATCACATAATTATATGACATAAAACCTTAAAAATACTTTGTTGATGTAGATATAAATAAATAAGTATAAAATGTGTTATGGTTTAAGAATAAAGTCTGGATTTATGATTTGGACACTTTACCATAGATCAAGAGTTTGTTGCTTCCAACACTGTTAATTATGCAAGACAATTTCTGTGGGTCCTATTTTTCTTGACAGTAAGAGAGAGAAAATTCTTGACAGCTACTCCAATGAAAGAATTTTTAAATATAACATTAATGATAAATTAATAAGAATTAATTTGTAAATATAATCCATTGATTATTTCAGAAGCACCAACTCTTTTCATGTTATTGAAAATACAGATTGCAGTGAATTCAATATTATACCATTTAAAATATAACTCATAGAGAGAGGTTTCTTCAGCTATGTTTTGTGTTTTACTGAGTTAAAATATGAAAAAGAAATTGAAATATTAAACAGAACCTAAATGTAACACAATTTAATTAGTACAAACTCAAATTGGTGAAGAAGCCAGATTTGATGTTTTAAAAGATTACAAAAGTTTTGCCTTATTCTTACCTATGTCACAGATACCAGAAGTAACACAAGAAATAATTCATTTTCTTTTTTAAGGCACATACCTGCTATGTTTTGAGAATGTGTGTGTGTGTGTGTGTGTGTATGAAGTACGTGCATTCTTGCTTTGTTTTTTTTTCCTTTTTCTTCTTTTTTTTGGGGGGGGAGTGTATGATCCAGGAATCGAACCAGATCTCCTGCATGGAAGGCAAGCATTCTACCACTGAACCACCCATGCACCCTCTTGCTTTGTTTTTAACATATTAAGTAGTAATTTTCAATCAATTTATCCTATAATTAACTCTAAGCATGAAGTACTGAAAGACCCTTGTATTTGTATCCCTGTTTTTCAAAAAAAGCAAAGCTTGGTGGTGTCACTTCTAGTCATCATTTGCCCCCAGTCCAGCATCTCAGACTCTCTTATCTCCTATTAATGTGAGTTAATTCTTCCACCCCCCACAAAACACTACGTATGGCAAGAACAACTAAAATTAACTTTTGCTTTCATTCTTTTAGTTCATGAGCTTATGAGATATGGAAATACTCCCCACCCCCAACCTCTATTAATGATATTCAGGTTCGAAGCAGATGCAGGCGGCAAGATCTCCTCTGGTGAAATATCTGTTGGGAAAATGTTTCGGTTTCATACCCTGTGGGGAGGATGTTCAAAGCTGGTGTGAATCGAGTCCAACATTATACAACAAGGTATGTGGGATGCTGGCCATTAAGGGTATAAACTAGCATTAAATCTCCTGTTTTTTTGCTTTTTTTTTTTTTTTTTGAGAAATGTGAATTTTACTTCTCACACTAAACATAAAAGAATTGAGTTGACTACTGCCTTATACTTTCCTTCATACTTGATTTGCTTTTATTTCCACAAGGTATCTCCCAGTTACATTGATTATATTATCAGATTATCCTATGATTAAGGCTATTAACAATTCACTCTTGAGTAGTCAACATAACAATGTTTAGTTGCCTTGCAGTAACAATTAGGAAACAAAGCAATTTCCCATAATTAGGTACTATCTGGAAGAAAAAGTATCTACGTTAAGAGAAGTTAAAAAGACTTCTTTCTTATGGCTGGGGACAACTGTTAGAGTGATTTTTTTTAATGAATTACAAAGAAAATTATTGCATTTTTAATTTACTCATTATCACAAACACAGAAACCACAAATGGTTCTTGTTCAGAGTTTGCCCCATGTGGCTTTGGGCAAGTTTCTTAACCTTTCTCTGTCCTTGTTTCATCATTTAGGAAGCAGTGATAATTGTCGTACCACAAGTAGATATTGATGGGTAATTAATGTTTGCAAAGTGCTTTGAGATCCTGGGAAAGAGAATGCTTGGCAAACAAAAAGGCATAATTTACATGACATATTTTAATTATTGCAAAAGGCTTATTGAGCTTTAGGCTCAGCAGCGAAAGCTTTCTTCCTATTCTTAATTTTCCTACATCAAGTTAGAACATTTTATGTATTTTCACTTTTGTTATATCTTGAAAGGTGAAGAGGATGAGATAGTTCCATTCTTTTCAAGGCTTTGAATGGTGCTTTCTATTTTGTAGCCTATATGGAGTAAGATCACCAATTGTACTCTGGTATTGCTTAATCGTCCAGGAATCCCACCGAAATAAAATGGGATTATCCATTTGGGAAACAGATTTTTGCTTCTTCGTTTTTAGAAATGTTACCTTAAAGAGGGCAGAATTTCTTATTTAGACACTACTTCGTATCCTCAGACTTGGCACATTGTCCCTGTCATCTAGAGAGGAAATGTAGTGAGCTACAGAGGTTCAGCTAGGTGGATCAGTCATGATATTCTAGAGACAAATATTCTGTCTTAATTATTATTTGGAAAATATATAGGTATTGGGGAGCATGGACAGACTTGTGGAGAATAGTTATAGAAGGGTCAGATGTTAGGAAGGTCAGTGGTCATCATCTCATCTTTCTCTCCAGGTCTACCTAAACTTAGAAGAAGATTGAGATACCCTGTAGGGATTCAGAATAATGACCAAAGCAGAAACTTAGTGAATTGGGTCTACTTTGGAATGGGGATTGAGGGGGAGGGTGAAAAGATGAACTACAAATCAGAAAGAGAGAAGAGGAAACACAGGGATTATTCCTGAGGAGATAGGGTCACAGATTTTTAAAAATATAAACATTTAAGTGTTTATTAGCTGCCAGGCACTAAGCACTTAACAAACCTTCTCACCTTAAATCCTCTCAAGAAGTTTACGAGTTAGTTACTATCATTATCCACATTTTACAGATAATGAAACTGAAGAATATAGAAGTGAAATAATTTTCCCAAAGACAGTCAGCCAGTAATGAGGGAGCTAGGATTTGAATTCAGGCAGTTTAGTTCCAGTGTCTGTGCAATTACTACTATCTGACTCTAATTTTTATTGTTGATTGGTAGAAAGGAACTTGGAAGAAAGTGCAGAAACCTTAGAAATCACTGGGCCACCAGGGCAGTCCACGGTGGCTCACTGGCAGAGTTCTTACCTACCATGCCATGCCAGAGACCTGGGTTCAATTCCTGGTGCTGACCCATGTGAAAAAAAAAAAAAAAGAAGAAAGAAAAGAAATCACCAGGCCATGAGATCTTAGGTCTGGGAGGCTGACCTAAACCCAAACTAAACTAAATGGTGGAGCTAAATCTGCTTCAATTTGGATTGGCTTAGGGGCTGGAAATGACTTGGGTTTGCAATATGGGACACCATTGAATTTAGTATCGAGGAACTGAGGAAGGAAAAGCAGAGAAGCACAAGCGGAACAAATAACCACTTTCTACTAGAAAACTAGAATTAGTATTCATTCTTTTGTTGTTTTCCAGTGTCATCTACCTAGTTTCCATTATGTCAATATGGTTCTATATCTTGTGTTGACCTCTAGGCTTTAGTAACACTTGTAGAACCATGCTGGAATATTAGCTTAGCCCTGACTCAAAGAGAAAGTCACTACCATCCAATTCATTAAATCTTGATTGTTTACTGTGACGTTCAATCCAAGCATTGACTAATCTTAATTCTCTATGGTTAATGAAACCAGGTAAGGGCACAATTTTAGCTTGCTTGAAGAGAAATATATATATGTATAAGTTTAGAAACTTACCTTTTCACCTCTAACACTGTTTGATTGGGCTAGATCTGTGCGATCTTCTTGAAATGTAACTTACCAATTTGAACCTTCTGAAAATAGTCAACCTCCTGGAATGAAGGCTAAATGGAGGATTTTCTTAACTATGTAAACTTCTGAATTGAATACATGAATTGAAACCTTGATCTCTGGAATTCCCAATGTCACTGTAATGTCTAGATATGAGAAGAGAAAAGAAGAGTGGAAACGATCTGATTGCCTGGTGATATAGAATAGGGAAAGAGGAAGGATCTAATATTTATTGCATGCCTACTCTGTACTGGGTTTACTTATTCAATATATATATATATTTTTTGCATGGGCAGGCTCTGAGAATTGAGCCTGGGTCTCCAGCTCAGCAGGCGAGAATTCTTGCCTCTGAGCCACCGTTGCACCGTCCTCAGTATTATTTTTAATGCATTTTTATTGAGATATATTCATACACCATAGAAACCATCTGAAGTACAGAATCACTGGCTCACAGTATTATCACATAGTTGTGCATACATCTCCATGATCAAATTTAGAACATTTCACCACTCCAGAAAAGAAATAAAATTTAGAAAGAAAACCCTAATCCTCCCATACTCCTTATCACCCCCCATTATTGACCCATAGTATTGGCATGGTAGATTTGTTACTGTTGATGAAAGAGTATTAAAGTATTACTGTTAACAATAGTTCATAATTTGCAATAGGTACATTTTCCCATATATCCTGCTGTATCAGTTTGAAACTATTATGTACCCCAGAAAAGCCAAGTTCTTTAATCCTCATTCAGTATTGCTGGGTGTGATGTTTTTGATTGTTTTCATGGAGATATGAAGTACCCAATTGTGGGTGGTGACTTCTGATTAGATGGTTTCAGTGGAGATGTGTCTCCACAGATTCAAGGAGCCCTTTAAGAGGGATCCATTCTGGAAAGAGCAACCTGAACCAACAGAGCCACCAGAACTAACAGAGCCAACACAGCCAGAGACCTTTGGAGTTGCATAAAGAAAATGCCCCCAGGGAAGCTACTAAAGAAGCCTGGAGAGAAACGTAGCAGACTTTGCCATGTGCCTTTCCAGCTGAGAGAGAAACCCTGAACATCATTGGCCTTCATGAGTCAAGGTATCTATCCCTGGATGCCTTAATTTGGACATTTTCATAAGTTTGCCCTAATTTGGACATTTTCATGGCCTTAGAACTGTAAACTTGCAACTTACTAAATTTCCCTTTTAAAAAGCTGTTCCAGTTCTGGTATATTGCATTCCAGCATCTTACTAACTAAAATATCCTTGATTATTTACTTAATATAATAGTGTCATACATTTGCTCTAGTTCATGAGAAAACATTTTATACTTGTACAGTTAATCATGGAGTACATTATTTTGCAACAACTGTGTGAAAGATTGTTATTGTCCCCATTTTAGATGTCATACCTAATTTTCCTTCTTTTTACCTTTACTCATAGTCTTCCTTTCTATACTCTTCTCCACACCTCTCTCTTCTGTCTTTTCCCATTTTATAGGTGATAAAATTGATGCTCAGAGAGGTTGAATAATTTGCTCAAGGTCACACTGCTGGTAAGTGGTCAAATCAAGATGTGAATTTGAATGTGCTGACTGTACAGTGCAATGCTGCAATGGTTCCTCATATTCCTTTTCTTTTGTTCAGGATTCCTTACTGGCATATTCTCAACATAAAAGTCCAACTCTTCTGGAATTCACTTATTTTATCTTGTTTGTCCCTCAGTAAGCTACAGTTTACTTTTGAGGCTGGTTAAATAATGATAGTGATGATTATTTTATAAATAATAATAAAGTTTAAAATAATAAAATCATTTAATGAGCTATACTAAATGCCAGACAAACAAACACTTTCCATGGATTATTTCATTTGTTATTTTCAACAAATCTCATGCTATAGGTACAGTGATTATCCTTATTTTATTGATGAGGAAACAAACCCAGAAAGGTTAATTGACTTGTCTAGGATCACACAGCTGGCGAGTGTCAAAGTTAGAACAAAAAATTTTTATGTATGACTATAAAGCTCCAGTTCTTTATTACTACCCCTTCAGTCGCTCCTAAAATATTTTTAGGTTCACTTTTTAATAGGCTAAAATTGGACATATTGAGTACTTCTACACAGCATTTTCCTTCTCTGATTTTTTTTAACATGTGCACTGCTAGAATAAGTAATTATGCTTTGACCTTAAATTGATCCTGTCATGGGATCCATAAAATAGCAGTAATGTTCATTAAACAGGCTGACTCATTGATGGGAATTCATAGTAGATTGTGTTCCATAATGAATTCAGAAGTATTTGGTTTTAAGAAAATGCTTTCAGAAATGTAGGCCTTCTCTACACAGTATAAAATGTTTCATTCACAGAAAGGCATTATGAAAATCTATTCAGTGTATTGGATTGACATGGAGGTCATGGAACTAATGTAGGTGATTATCACCACCTATAATATAATGATATCATTCTTCTGGATTGATGTTCTCTGTCTATATTCTGCACTCTTTTTTAGAAATATAGAAACTATTGAAATAAGCCAGTCTCAATCTTGATAGTTTCTAGAGTGTATTGTGACTCATCAACACATTTTTTTAAAAACTGGACTTTACCTTGCTTCTGTAAATAAATACATTCCCCTGAGTTTTTTTTTCTGGTTTTAGGAGAGAAATGTACTTAAATAAGACAATTCTATAAAGTACAAAAGTTAGCATTTTCACATGAATTTCTCTCTTTAGTCATTGTGACTAAATGTTTACCCTAGTAGGTAAATTCTTCATCTGGCAATCCTTTCTCCTTTGTTAATTCTCAAGTATGCATCACTCCAAATAAAGTTTGGATATTCCTAGAACTGACCTCCGTGTCTTACACATTTGGGTCATATTTGCTGAATGTGTGAACTCTAGATTGACACTTTTAAGAATAGAATGAAATGGAAGAGGGTCATTGCGAATTTTTTTCCCAGATCTCGGTGTGAAAAAGTGGAAAAAATTAATAAGGGGCTATGAATTGGGATAGAAGCTGCAAGAAAAGTTTGTCATGAGTTTATTAGAATTACTGGAAAAAAGAGTATGTTGAGCAAATGATTAAAACCTACCAGCAAAGTCCCTTGAGGGACTGGAAAAAATGGAACTATTAAACTTTACCACCTGGGAAATCCCTGATACTATCTCAAACTTTAGGAACTCCCAAGTCAATAGGCCCTTGATCTTGAAGCTTGCTTTTATGAAACTTATTTTTGTAACAGAGAAGCTAAGCTTATCTATAGTGATGCCTAAGAGTTATTTCCAAGAAACCTCTTTTGTTGCTAAGATATGGCTTCTTTGTTTCTAAGCCCAACTCTGCAAGGAAAATCATTACCCTTCCCCCTACATGGGACATGACATCCAGGGGTGAAAGTCTTCCTAGCAAGCAAGGTGTGTCATGACTCCCAGGGATGAGCATCCCCCAGGCACTATGGGATTGACAATGCTTTCCTGACCAAAAGAGGGAAAAAATATAATAGAATAAATTATGAATCACTAAGAGATTTCAAATAGAGTCAAGAGCTATTCTGGATGCTACTCTTACACAAACTTCAGCTAGATATTGCTAATTGCCACAGTTTGCCAAATTCCAACCAACACCATTCCTGTTAAACCTAAAGAACACCTAAGGCTCTATCTGAGATCCTACAAAAGCTTCACATATTAAGATTACTTTCCAGAAACCTACAACCTCCAGATGCATCTTAGGCCAGATAAGTCCTGAAACACAGAGGGGCCAGCCTCTCCAAGATTATCAACTAGTTCCATCCCCATATCCAATATTGTGGACACCACTTTCCAACATGAAAACGTTAGAATGAGAGTAGCCCAAATACCCTTAAAGATTGGGAGAAGGATGGAGAAGGAGGAGTTATAATAGAGAAGATAGGATTCAACAAGTGAGTATGACTGCTGAATCAATATATTGATATTTATTTTAGTCTCCATTGTCTTGGAGCAGCTAGAAGGAAAAACCTGAAATTGTGGAACCATAACCCATACCAAACTTTGAAATCTGTTCTATAACTACTTGTTACCAGGTATTTTGAAATGTCTTGCTTTTTGGTATATATATTCCACAATAAAAAAAATGGTAAAAAAAAACACACAAAAAACCAATAACTAACCAACAAATTACTGGAAATAAAGGAAAAGCCTTCATTAAAAATCACAAAGCTTCTTGCTGTCTCACACAAATGCAGTTTAAAGTTTCTATTTCGTGTGGCAATTCAAGCTACTTTTCTTCAAACAAGGACAGCAGTGTCTCTTCACACAAAAGGTAGAACCTCTGAAATTTGGGCAATTCTTTGCTCTTCCAGAAATGGAGGAGACAAAACTCATATTTTGTACTCATGTTAAGAAGATCAGAGGTGAAGAGGAAACTGATGGGAAAGCATTCCAGTCACCCCTAAAGCTACAAGCAAGCTGAGGCTTTGGGAATGCCAAAGTTTAGAAGGCTTGGTCACTAGTTAAGTTTTTGAGACTAGAGTAATTGGTGTGGTCTTTGTTGTTACTTGAGCAAGAATTTCCTGTTCAAAGGACTTCTGCCATGAAAGACATAGGTGACATTAAGGTTGCAAGCCAACTTACAAAACAAGCTTGGTAAGGAAACTGTCAATAACAAGCACAGTCAAATATTTTACAACTTGAGTCAGGCAGGAGCCGGGCTGCCTACATGCTGTTCCCTTCCATAGATGGGGCAGAGCTTGGCAAAGTGGACATTGATTTGGAATTTAGAGTTGTGTGGTGAATTCAGTATTTTATTATCTTGAGAAGCAATAAGGATGATTCAAAACCAAACCAGATGGCCACCCAGCTAATATGGAATATCAGCTACAGGTTAACCTTTAATTTTTCTTCAGAACATTACCTCTTATAACAACGTTAATTTCCAAAGTGTCTTTAATGTAGCTGTGCTGATTTGTGTCTATTACATACCCCAGAAAAGCCATGCTTTGATCCTGACCCAATCTTGTGAAGGCAACTATTTCTTTTAATCCTGATTCAATCTATAGGCTGGTAACTTTTGATTAGATTATCTCCACCGAGATGTGACACACCTAATTGTGGGTGTGATTTTTTGATTAGATAGAGATGTGACCCCACCTATTCCAAGTGGGTCTTGATTAGTTTACTAGAGTCTTTAAAAGGGGAAACATTTTGGAGAAACCTCAGAAATGACAGAGCTGACAAAAACTTCAGAGCAAAGCTGACTCAGATACCAACACTTGGAGAACAGAGATATGGATGTTTGGAGATGCTTGGAACCCAGCAGGTGTTTCCATGAGATGTTAAGGAAGCCAGAACTTGGGAGAGCCAAGGGAAGCGAAGAGAAGAAAGCCAGCCCCAAAGAAGCAAAGTGAGGAACCCCCACAGGAATAGAGACTGAAAACAGTGGAGCCCAGGAGCACGGGAACAGCAGATGACAGCTATATGATTACCCAGCTGAAAGAAGTGTTCTTGATTCATCCGCCTTTCTTGAATTAAGGTATCTTTCCCTGGATGCCTTAGTTTGGGCAATTTTATAGGCTTGGAACTGTAAACTTGCAACTCATTAAATTCCCTTTATCAAAGCTGTTCCAATTCTGGTATATAGCATTCCAACAGCTTACAATCTAATACAGTAGCAACACAGACTTCTTTGGAAAATTATGTAACATACCTCTTTTTTTCTTCTTACAACTGCCATTAGGATTCTCAGGAAGATCTAATGCCTCTCAGAATCAGAAAGTCAGCAAGCACATTCAAAGGCTAGATAATGTGGAGCAGATTGATAATTGTGGGTTGAGGAGGAGAGGGGTTTTGAATGCCCTTCACTGCCTATTTTTTCATTTGACTTTGTCTTTGATTAAAACACTGTTGGAAGAAGTATGATGACATAATAGAACTGGGAAAAAAGATTCTAGAAAGTCTAGCAGCCTCAAAAAGAGGAATAAAATTTTAGACCAGAAACATGACAGTCTCAGATAAACTTTGCATATCTGTGCGTTTTAAGCACTCTTCCAACTCTCCTTGGGGGTTTATGTTTCCTGAGCCCCTAACTGCTAACTCTCTACTTTTCTTTTGCCCTTCTTCTTCCTTATTTTAACTCTTAATTCCGAAATAATTTTATACTTATAAAAGAGTGGTAAAATAGAACAGATAGTTTTCACAATTTATGCAGCTTCCACTAATGTTAACAGCTATACAACTATGGTATGTTTATCTAAACTCAGAATTTACATTGGTACATTACTACTAACTAAACTATAGCAATGCTCATTTACTGATCAGGATTCAATCCAGGATTTCACGTTTCATGTAGTCATCATGTCTCTTTAGCCCACTCCAATCTGTGACTCTTTTTTTCTTTTTCATGACTTTGTCACTTTTAAAGGAATACTGGCCTGGTATTTTGTAAAATGTCACTCAATTTGTGTTTGGCTGATGATTTCTCATAATTAAACTTGTTATGGATTTTGGAGAAGACTACCATGGAATTGATGTGTCTTTCCCATCACATCATATTAAGGGGTACATGATATCAGTATGATTTATCTTATCATTGGTGATGTTAAACCTGATCACTTGGCAAAGGTCTCCTTTATAAAATTTTAACTGTATAGTAGATTGCATAGGTGAGTAGCTAACTGATCAGATAATGCACAAAGAGTACTGATCTGATTACTGACATACAATAAATGTTCATTCATTCACTCATTCATGCAAAAGCAATTATTTATGAGTCAGCTAATGCAGCCAAAGTGCCAAGGCTATTGATATATTCATCTATCCAATAAGCAAATATTTATTAAATGGCCATTATGTGTAAAACAGAGACTGAGGGGAGTAAGTGAAGCACTCATCTTGAGTGCAAAATTTAATAGGGCAACAAATTTAGTAGTTAACATAAAATTTTGATGCAATATTAAAATTAATATTTTAATTTCAATCAAAATTAATGCAAAAATCAATGATGAATAAAAATAAAATTTTGAAAATAAAGACAAGATCACTATGTGTCAATAATGTTCTACACACTACAGCATTGAGCAAGACAAGAAAAAATTCTGGTCTTCTTTGAACCTAAATTTTAGTAGGGGAAGATTAGAAGTAAATAATTGTTAGCCCAAATGAGAGTAGTCTATTATTTTAAACACCAGAGTTAACAGGTGATAAATAAGTTAACCTCATTCTTTATAAAATTGACATCTGTCAGTACTTTACCGCTTATCTACTGTGTGATCTTGGACTAGTCATTTATCTCTAAGTCCCAGTTTTCACAGATTTAAAATAAAAACAATGATCTTGATCTTGATGTTTCTGTGAAGAGCAATTGAGATGCCACATAAAACATGCTCAGTGAAGGACCTGGAACATAGTAAGTTTTCAATAATTGGTAGCTATTTTTTATTCAACTTCCAAAAGCAGTTCATTTGAACATCCATACAACAACCATCTCTGCCAAAAAACAAGATTACCAGTTACATAATAAATGCTAAAAACAAAGGCTTCTTTTACTATTACTTTACTGTTGATGCTGATGTTATTATTGCCTAGAAGTGCGTGATGCGTCCCAACTACAGGCTCTTATCGAGCCTTCTCTTAGGAATTGTCAAGAATGTAAGGGGTCTGAGTTTTTACCCTACTTACAAGCTGCCACAGTTTCATGGATGCTATTAAAAGACACAAGATGGGGAGAGGTAGCAGAACTAGTGCTGCGGGCTGCAGCGGTGGCGCGGCGCAGCAGGAGGCGGAGGCAGAGGCAGCGAGAGGGGAGCGCCTGCCGCTTATTCCCCCCCCTCGCCCCCCGCCCCCCGCCCCCATCCGGCGGGAGCCGCTCACAGCCTCTTAGCACTTGTCGCTACACTCTCTAGGATATGTGATCTTAAACTAACCGGAAAGGAAAAGCCCCGCCGCCGCCGCTACCGCAGCTCCAGAGACCTCGACCGCAGAGGCAGCTGCAGCCGCAAAGAGAGGAAGGACTGTGCAGGGAGGGAGCGCGGCAGGCCGCCCCAGTGCGCATTCAAGGCTGCGCCGCGGGGCACTGGCGACAGGGAAAAGCGGGTTAGTTAGATGGAAAAAGAAGTATTTTACAGCATCCAGTGACTGAAGACAGTCTTCTAAAGTGACATCCTGGTGGAGATAAAAAAAAAAAAAAGATTTGGCCAACCATAGACTCAGTGCGAGTTTGGTTTCCGTTGTGATGGGCGACCTTTACTTCAAGGCACAAAATCTTGTTTCCTTCTCCGATTACTTTAAGATGTTTATCCATCAGACCAGTGAGTGTGTCCGTTTGAAACCAACTGACACACAGCCCGATATTTTTAGCTATCTTTTGTTGATGTACACTGGAAAGATGGCGCCTCAGCTTACTGACCTTGTCTGATTAGAACAGAGAATCAAGTTTCTACACGTTTACCGGCTGATCCAGGAAGCCAGCCTCGCCAGCCAAGGGGCTTTCTCTCATCCTGACAAAGTGTTCTCATTGGCTTCCTCGTTGTATGGCATTCAGATTGCAGATCATCAGCTGAGACAGGCCACCAAGACTGCCTCAGTGCCGGACAAACTGGACCAAGATCCAAGGCCACAGTCCTCCAGGATGAGCCAGGACCAGGTGCTTGAGGCCGCACAACTATCCCAGTTAATTTCAAACCTGACCCAGGTGAATCAGACAAATTTGACTCCCTCTGACCCACTGCAGACTTCACTGTCTCCAGAACTGATTTCCACTCCGGTTCCTCCGTCTCCTCCTGGGGCAGAGACCAACATGGAAGATTCTTCCTCTGATGAGCAGTCTGTACCCTCACCATTGCCCACATCAAGCCGAGCATCACGAGGGAAAACGGCAGCTTCCCAAAGTATTGTGCTTGTCACCTGTGCGGACGGTGTTTCACCCTCCGGAGCTGTTTGTGAGAGCATCTGCAGATCCACATGGGAGTACCGTTCGTGTCAAGCCAACTGGGAGAGAGCTGTGGGCCTCTCTGTCTCTTTGTAGCAATGCAGCCGACCTGGGCAAAGACGCCCGAAAGTGCCTGAAGCTGGAATGATAAGTGACAGCGAGCTGCAGCGCATCTCGGATTCCCCAGTAAATGGGCAGCCGCAGTCGAAAACCCCGCCCCCTTCCGACATTGCGGACCTTGACAACCTGCATCAGGCTGACCAAGAGCTGGGGGTGAAGAGGTGCAAGTATGAGTGTACGGTATGTGGACGCAAGTTCATCCAGAAAAGCCACTAGCGGGAACACATGTACATCCACATGGCGAAGCCTTTCAAATGTAGCACTTGTGACAAGAGTTTTTGCAGGGCCAACAAGGCTGCCCGCCACGTGTTCCTCATCCAGAGCATTGATACATACACCACGGTGGACAAACAGACTCTGGAACTCTGCATGTTTGAGGAAAGCAGTCAGGTGGACAATACGTTGGTGAGAACCAACAAACCCTACACATACAATTTATGTGACAAAACAGTCTGCACTCCCAATGACGCAGTTAAACACTCATGCCAAAACCAGAACTCAGATGTTTTTGCCCTTGAGGAAGGGCAGTACATTCTCTGGGCAGTGGGGACTCAGAAGTGACAGAGCCTTACCACCCAGTGTTAGCTTCCATCAAAAAGAACAGGAAACAGTATTATTAGACTGAATGTTACTTAACTTAGAAGAAAAAAAAATCCTGTCATTTTTACAAAGACTATCTTCCTTTCCTTCCCCCATTCAAAGCTATAACTATTGTTCTCCATGGCATGTTACAACAGATCCCAGCTACCTTTCATCTTTCCCCCTTCTCTCCATCATAGCCTCTGTAAAGGCTTCCTGCATTATAAATCTGGAATATATTTGCTTTAATGCATGGGATATTGGATAGATAATTGTCAGTGGTACCTATAAACTCAAATAGATTTTAAGTAATTTTAGATTGTTAAAAATATACTTAGAACTAATGAAGAGTATATAACAAAACAACGAGAATATGATTTGGTAAGCTAAAATTATGACTTTCCCTGGGCAATACGTCTTCCTTATCAGAAACAAACAAACAAACAAACAACAAAAAAACCCAACACGTCAGAGAATATAGAATGCTTCTTAGAGGTATAGCTGGGCTTTGTACTTTGCAAAATCTAGAAGGTGTTGGAAACCTTAAACCCAAGAAAATTCTCTTAGGATTAACCCTTCAGGTGTCTTATTTCAGAATGCATCCTTTGAGATATGTCCAGTCAAGAAAATACACTAGTTAATAAATGTACTTTAAGAAAACACAAAAGAGGAAAAAAAATAATAATGTGATCCCAATCTTGTTCGGATAAAACATGATGAGCTGTGAGTTTATGTTTGTAAGAGGGACCATGTGGCTATTTGCTGTAAACAGTGAATTAATGTACATGTCTTACCTATTTGCTGGCCTCTTTTGGAGTTGAACAACAAAAAAAATGCTGTATTTTTAGTTCCTGACAAATCTGTTATATTTTAAAAATCAGATTTTTAAATACTGTTCTACAGATTACCTTTCTGAATAGATGACATGCCATTCTAGAAGTTGCCAATAGTAAATAAGTTTCAGCACTGACCAGATGCTTTTAAATCAGTGGACATACCATAGGGAAAAGGATCCAGGCTGTACATAGAAGAGGTAGTAATGTGAATGATTTTAAAAGTTCCTGCTAAGAGTTTACTGGCAACATTCATAAAAGCATCAAAAATGGCAAAGAGAAATCAGGACAAAAAGTCTAATTGCTGTTTGGGAAAAACAACTTGATTTTAATGTTTATTTTCCAATATTTTTTATTTTTAATGCCATATATTCTCTCCATTGGCCTCAAAGTAGTAAAAATCATCCATTATTCTTCTTTAGCCCAATTACAGAATGGTCTCATGGGACAAAACAGGAGATGGAAATAAGGACTGAAGGGACAGGGAAGGGGGAGGAGTCAATAACTCTTCTCTATGTACATGTTGAAACTGAATATCCTGTCATCCTATTTCATGTATAGTTGAGTTCTCAGTTTTGTAAGTTTTTATACATCCTTTCATTGAATAAACATTTAATTAGATGGGTTAAAAAAAAAAGACACAAGATTCCTGGTCGAGAGATAAAGGATTTTGTTATTCACAGAAAATGCAGTAGTGAGTACCAACATTTTCTTGTGCCAGTTCTCTGAACCACCATGCCCATTGGAAAATATGAAGAGGGGTAGGTGATGCTTGAAAATACAGTGGCTTGCATATAGGAAAGGAACACTGAACTTAGGGAATCTGAACTTTTAATAATGGGCAGCGAGTATGCTTTACCTTTGTTCCAGAAGGAGACACTATCTCTATTTTTTAAAGTGGTTCACTATACAAATATCCTTGAAAAGATAGTCTGGAACAAAGATAGTCAGTGTATCTACTCACTAGATGTGCAAAATCACAAGCTACCCGTGGAAGAATTGTGTCCTAACAGAAAGTAGCACACATCTGCCAGACATTATCTGTCTCACCAAGGAAGGCCATTTAAGCTACAAGAGCAGGCACTTCCTTCATTATTCCAGAAAATGAACTTCTATGCACTTGGTACTGATATAAATCCTACCTGTATTCTGAGACTTAATTTCAACTTGGACACACTTGCACAGTACCACTCCATGGACTCCTGCTGTGGCTTCGTTTCTTGGCTTCTGCAATTGGTCTGCTGTGTCTAGTTTGAAGCAATGCCTTGGACTTCATCTCAGATTTGTTCTCTAGACTGATTAATGGGTTTCTTTTCAAATTGCTGTATTTTGGGTTGGGAGAAGATTTTTGTTTGTTTGTTTACCATTAGCAAATATTCTGATACCATACACCTAAAGAAGTCTCCATTTTAAGTCAACCATCACTTATTGAATATATAAAACACATGCTTTTGTGGTTGATCTGGCTGTAGATGCATGCCATGTGATCCAGGGATCACAAATGCAAATGCTAGTGTGATCATTTATATTTTCCTCTCTTTTCACTCAAAGTCAGGTAACAACTTATTATATTGGACTAAACGTAAATACTTTGTACCCTTGTGCCAAAGGCTAAGTCCCATTGAAAGTTAGAATTAAATCCATTTACGTGTATCTGAGTTACACAAAGGGGAAAAATAACATGTTTTGAGTGTTTTTTCCCCACTAGGCATATCTTTGAAGACTCACTGTCATCAGCATGAAACAGTGATAAGCCACTTATGCTCAGGATAAGATAAGGGCAGAAGTATTTGCCCAATTTGCAGAAATAAGAGTAAACGTACTGCAAGTGACTGTTTTCCATTTCACTGAAGAAGTGCAAAGATTAGAGTGTCTCTTTGCAGTAAGCTTCAGACTATTGTTAATGGTATGAAATCGTGAGAGATTCTTGGCTGTATTCCTTACCAATAGCATCTTTTTTTACTTTTTATTTTGAAATAATTTAAACTTAAAGGAAGGTTGTAAAGATAATACAAAATAATATGGAGAACTCCAATATACCCCCTACTCATATACCCAGATTTACTAACTGTATTAGTTAGGGTTCTCTAGAGAAACAGAATCAACAGGGAACACTTGCAAGTATAAAATTTATAAAAGTGTCTCACGTGACCGCAGGAATGCAGAGTCCAAAATCCACAGGGCAGGCTGTGAAGCCGACGACTCCGATGGAGGGTCTGGATGAACTCCGCAGGAGAGGCTCACCAGCCGAAGCAGGAATGGGATCTGTCTCCTCTGAGTCCTCCTTAAAAGTCTTCCCATGATTAGGTTTAGCATCACTAATTGTAGAAGACACTCCGCTTTGGCTGATTACAAATGGAATCAGCTGTAGATGCAGCTGACGTGATCATGACCTAATCCTATGAAATGTCCTCAGTACTTGCCCAATCAGATAAACAGCTACCACAACTTGGCCAAGTTGACACATGTCCCTAACCATGACACTAACTTTTAATGTTTTACCACATTTGTTATATCACTTTTTCTATCATATCTCTATCTAACCTATCATTCTATCTATCGAGCTATCTATCTATCTATCATCTATCATCAACCGTTTCCTAAACATTTGAGAGTAGGTTGAATACACCATGCTCCTTTATCATTTAATACTTTCATGCATATTCCCTACAAACATGGTTATTCACTCACTAACCACATAAAGTACAAAGATCAAGTTTAAGAAATTTAGCATTGATACGAAGCATAAAGCCTATTGTTTTGGTTTTCTTAAGCTGCCAAAATGCAAAATGCCAGAAATGGATCAGCTTTTATGAAGAAGATTTATTAAGTTACAAGTTTACAGTTCTAAGACCTTAAAAATGTCCAAACTAAGGCATTCAGAAAAAAATACATTGACTCCAAAGAAAGGCCAGATGGTATCTGAGTCCACATGGGAAGGCACATGGGTGGCATCTGCTGGTCCTTCTTTCTGGTTGCATTGTTTCCAGCTTCTGATTTCAGTGGCTTCCTCTCTAAGCATCTGTGGGTCCTGACTTAGCTGCTCCAGGGCAAAACTCTGGGTGTAATCTCTTAGCTTAGCCTCTCCTGGGACCAGAGATTTCTTCATTTTAAGTGTCTGTGTCCTGGTTTCATATAGCTTCTCTATGATCTCTGTTGGCACTCCAAGAATCTCCAAATGTCTGAGTCTGAGCTCTGTGTCAGCTCTTTTAAGGACTCCAGTAAACTAATCAAGACCCACATTGAATGGGTGGAGTTACATATCTATCTAACAAAAAATTCACACCCACAATTGGGTGCGACACATCTCCATGGAAACAAGGATTAAGAAAATGGATTTTCTGGGGTACACAACAGTTTCAAACCAGCACAGCTATAGTCTAAGTTTTCTATTGTTACAATAATGTTCTTTTGGGCATTTACTCCTCTGCTATTAGATTCAGTTTAGGACCATGCATTGCATTTAATTGCCATTGTCTCTTCAATCTCTCTGTTTTTAAAATTGTGGTAACATATCTACAACAAAGCATTTCCCATCTCAGCCACTCCCAAGCATACAGTTGAGTGTCATCAGAAGTTTCACAATGTTTTGCTACCATCAATACCATTTATTAACAACACTTTTCTATCACCACTGGGACTTGCACCCAATATTCATTAATTTCCCATTCACCTTCTCTCTGCAACTGGTGACATGTACTCTATTTTCTGTCTATAGTAATTTGTATATTCTAATTATTTCATATAAGTGTAGTCATAGAATATTTGTCCATTTGTGTCTGGCTTTGTTCACTCAGAATGTGTTCAAAGTTCACCCATGTTGTAGCAAGTATTAGAACTTCATTCCCTTGAGTGATTGAATAATATTCCATTGTATGTGTACACCACATTTTGTTTTTCCATTCATCTATTGATGAAAACTTGTGCTGCTTAGTCACTGAAACTTTGTTTTGTTTCATTTGTTTTCCCAGTTTTGGTCAAAAAATCATACTTAACATGCTTCCAGGGCCAGGCTCGTCACTTGGATTCATGTCACACCTTTCCAGGCAGACTTATGCCCCTGGGAGTCATGTCCCACATAGAGAGGGACATGAGTTTATTTGCAGAGTTGGTTTAGAGAGAGGCTTATTTGAGCAATAAAAAAGATTCTCTGTGGGGGTGACACTTAGGCATAATTATACGTAGGAATAAGCTTCATAAGGCAGCCCCCAAGATCAAGGGCTTGACTTATTAAATTGGGAAATTCTAATGCTTGAGACCATAAGAAATACCCTAAGTGGGGATATTTAATATTTCCACATTTCCCCCCCAGTCCCTCAAGGAGCATTTGCAAATACTTCTTTTTTTTTTTTTTTTTGCATGGGCAGGCACTGGGAATTGAACCTGGGTCTCCAGCATGGCACGTGAGAATTCTGCCATTGAGCCACCATTGCACCATCCTGAAAATACTTTCATATTTTCTGCCTGAAATATTCTGGGATGTATCAGGATATTACATTAACCTGTACAGAATAATAAGATCTCATTCTCTATTCTAGGTTCAATATAATTATGTTATTTAAATAATCTGATCATATGGGTTAAATTAGATAGTGTGCTACAGAAAATATAAAGTTTGTACCAAATAAATATCTCTTCCTTTGGTCTCACATAGAAGTTGAAGTTTTAAATTACAGTCAGTACTATCCAATACCCTGTATTATGATTTACCATAGACCTAAGCAGGTTCATTTCATTCATATCACAAATTGAATTCTTATTTCCTTTTCAGCTTCTTACCAGTTGCTGTATGGAATAATGCTGTCTTTCAGAACTGTAGAACTCTACTCTGAGTCTCAGGTGTCATACAGATACCCAAAGTTCCACGAAATTATAGGTTATACACAAAGAGCATAGCATCTCAGAATTAAAAATAACAGTTAAAACTCAGGAATATATGTGACTGCTGTAAGAGCTTACAATCCAGGAACCTTTACAACAATCCTTATTGAACATTCTGTACTTCTTCATCATCAATTGTCCAATCTCTGCCCACTTTCTATCTCCTGATAACCCGTGCACTCGAATTCAATTCTCAGAGTTTGTTCATTATAACTAGTTTATGTTAGTGAGAACATACAATATTTTTTCTTTTGCTTCTGCCTTATTTCACTCACTATAATGTCCTCAAGGTTTCTTCACATATTTACATGCCTCAGACTTCTTTCTGCACCCACACACTATTCTGTCTTATGTATACACCACAGTTCACCTTTCAATTCATCTCTCAATGTATCCTCAGGCTACCTCAATCCGTTGTAAATCATGAATAATGCCACTGTAAACAACAGTGTGCAAATGTCTACTCATGTTCCTGTTTCCAGTTCTTTCAAGTTTATTCCAAATGACTGGGTTGCAGGATCATATGGCAACCCTATACCTAGCCTCCTGTGGAGACACCACACTGCCCACCAAGTGGCTGCATCATTCTACTTCCCTACTCATGGTGAAAAGCTACATCTCCTTCTCCACATCTTCCTCAGCATTTGTATCGGTTCTAGTTTAAAAGCTGCCAGAATGTGATATACCAAAAACAGAACCGCTTTTAAAATGGGGTATTTATTAAGTCGCAAGCTTACAGTGCTAAGGCCATGGAAATATCCAAATTAAAGCAAATCTATAAAATGTTCAAATTATGGCACCAACAATAGGTTACCTTCATTCAGGAAAGGCTGACAAACTTCAGTGTTTCTCTTTCATCTGGAATGGCACATGGTGAACATGGTGACGTCTGCTAGCTTTTTCTCCAGGTTTCTTGTTTCATGAAGTTCTTCCAGGGGCATTTTCTTTTTTCATCTCCAAAGGTCTCTGCCTGCATGGGCTCTTACAGTTCTCATGGCTCTCTTGCAGCTCTCTGGCTCTCTCTCCAAAATGTTTCCTCTTGTAAAGGATTCCAGTAAAGTAGTCAAACACACCAGGAATGGGTGGAGTCACATCTCCCTCTAATCAAAGGTTAGTACCCACAGTTTTGTGTGCCACATCTCCATGGAGATAGTCTAATCAAGTTTCCTACCTACAGTATTAAATAGCGATTAAAAGAAACAGATGCCTCCATGAGATGGATCAGGATTAAAACATGGCTTTTCTAGGGCACATAATCCTTTCAAACTAGCATAGTATCTTTCTTTTAATTTTTAGACAGTTTTATTCATATACCATACGATCAATCCATCCTAACTTAAAAATCAATGGCCCCTGGTATATTGCTCATTATTTTTAGTTAATATTAGTGAGGCCATTTGGTATTGGCTAATTTCACTCAAAATAATGCTATCAAGTTTCAACTACATTGTTACATGAATCATGACTTTATTCTGTCTTACAGGTGCATAATCTTCCATTATATGTCTATACCACAGTTTGTTTAGCTACTCATCCATTGATGGACATATGGGTTGTTTTCATCTCTTGGAAAAGGTGAATAATGCTGCTATAAACAAATGTTCACCCATGTCCCTTGCTTCAGTTTCTCTGAGTACCTAGTAATGGGATTGTTGGATCACAGGACAATTCTATACTTAGCTTCCTGAGGAACCAGCAACCTTCCTTCTGCATCAAATTCCTTTGACGCAGAAAAGTATTCAATTTTGAGGTGATCCCATTTATCTATTTCTTCTTTTATTGCTTGCACTTTGGTGTAAGGTCTAGGAAACCATCTCCCAGCACAAGATCTTTAAGATGTTTCTCTATATTTTTGTCTAAAAGTTTTACGGTCTTAGCTCCAATGTTTAGGTCTTTGATCCACTTTGAATTAAATTTTTTATAAGGTGTGAGACAAGAGCTCTCTTTCCTTCTTTAGGATATGGATATCCAGTTCTAAGAATCATTTATTGAAGAAGCTGCACTCTCCCAGTTGAGTTGACTCGACTGTTTTATTAAAGATCAATTGTTCATCGATGAGAGAGTCTATTTTTGAACATTGAATCTTTTTCCATTGGTGAATATTTCTATCTTTATACCATGCTGTTTTGACCACTGTAGCTTTGTAATATGATTTAAATTCAGGTAGCATGAGATCTCCTACTTCACCTTTCTTCTTCAAGGTATTTGTAGCTATTTGGGGCACCCTGTCCTTCCATATAAATTTGGTTATTGGTTCCTCTATTCCTGCAAATTAAGGTGTTGGGATTTTCATTTGTATTGCATTGAATCAATAAATCAATTTGAAGGAGTGACATCTTAACTGTATTTCATCTTCCAATCATGAACATGGTATGTCCTTCCATTTATTTAGGGCTTCCTTGATTTCTTTTAGCAATTTTTTGCAGTTATCTGTGTACAGGTATTTTATGTCCTTGGATAAAATTTTTTCCTCCAAATTTTATTCTTTTGGTTGTTATTGTAAATGGAATTTTAAAATTAATTTCCTCCTCAGATTGCTTATTAATGTTGTACAAAAATGATGCTGGTGTTTGTGTGTTGATCTCGTGTCCTGCCGTTTTGCTATATTCATTTCTTAGCTTGAGTAGAGCCATGTCATCTGCAAACAGTGAGAGTTTTACTTCTTTCTTTCTAAATTGGACGTCTTTTATTTCTTTTTTTTGTCCAATTGCTCTACGTAAAACTTCCTGCACAATGTTGAATAAGAATGGTGACAGTGGGCATCCCTGTCTTTCTTGAATTCATGGTGGAATTCACATGTGAAGCAATCTGGTCCTGGGCTTTTCTCTGTTGAGAGGTTTTTGATGACTTATTCAATCTCTTTACTTGTGGTGAGTTTGTTGAGTTCTTCTATTTCTTCTCTATTCAGTGTTGTTTGTTCATGCTTTTCTAGGAAGCTATCCATTTTGTCTAACTTATCTAGTTTACTATCATAATTGCTTGTAGTATCCTCTTATTATCTCCTTTATTTCTCTGGGGTCAGTTGTTACATCTCCTCTCCCATTTCTGTTTTTGCATCCTTTCTCTCTTTTTTTTGTCAGCCTAGCCAAGGGACCATTGATTTTATTGATTTTCTCAAAGAATCAACTTCTGTTTTTGTTGATTCTCTGTATTGTTTTAAAGTTTTCAGTTTCATTTATCTCTGTTCTAATCTTTGTTATTCCTTCCCTTCTGTTTCCTTTGGAATTTGTTGCTGTTTGCTGTCTAGTTTCTCCTGATGAGCAGTTAATTCCTTGATTTTTGCTCTTTCTTCTTTTTTTAATATAGGCATTTTAGGGCAATACATTTCCCTCTCAGAACTGCCTTTACTGCATCCCATAAGTTTTGATATGCTGTGTTATTATTTTCCTTTGCCTTGAGATATTGACTGATTTCTCTTGTAATTTCTTGCTTGATCCACTGATTGTTTAAGTGTGTGTTGTTTTGCCTCCATATATTTGAGAATTTTCCAGTCTTCCACCTGTTGTTGATTTCCAACTTCCTTTCATTGTGATCTGAGAAAGTGTTTTGTATGATTTCAATCTTTTAAAATTTACAGAGACTTGCTTTGCTACCCAACATGTGGTTCATCCTGGAGAATGATCCATGAGCACTTGGAAAAATGTGCATACTGCTGTGGTTCAGTGTAGTGATCTGTAAAGTCTGTTAAATCTAGTTGATATATCATACTGTTCAAATATTTGTTTCTTATTTTATCCTGTCTAGATCCTCTATCCATTGATGACAATCATGTATTGAAGACTCCAGCTATTATTATAGAGGTGCCCAGGTCTCCCTTCAGCATTGTCCATGTTTGTCTCATATATTTGGGGCACTCTGGCTTGGTGCATACATATTTATGATTGTTATGTCTTCCTGGTGAGATTTCCTTTTTATTTATATATAGTGTCCTTCTTTGTCTCATTTAATTGTTTTACATTTGAAGCCTAATTTCTCTTATATTAGTACAGCTACCCCTGCTCTTTACTGGTTGCTATTTGCAAGGAATATCTTTTCCCATACTTTCCATTTCAACCTATTTTTTGTCCTTGGCCTTAAAGTGAGTGTCTTGTAGACAGCATATAGATGGGTCCTGCTTTTAAATCCATTCTGCTAGTCTATGTCTTTTGATTGAAAAGTTTAATCCATTAATGTTTACTGTAATTACTGTAAAGGTACTACTTTCTTCTACTATTTTTTTGGGGGTGGTGGTGCATGGTCCAGGAACCAAACCCTCTTCTGCTATTTTGTATCTAGGATTTTATGTGTCATATCTCAATTTTTTCTCTTTTTACCCTTCCTGATAATCTTCATTTCTACAGTCTTCTATGAACTTCTCTCTCCTGCCATTTCCTATTTTCCTGTAGAATTTCCTTTACTATTTCTTGTAGAACAGGTACCTTGTTCATAAACTCTCTGTGTCTGTTTGTATGAACATATTTTAACTCTCCCTTACTTTAGAAGGACAGTTTTACTAGATATAGAATTCTTGGTTGACAGTTTATTATTTCTTTCAGTATCTTAAATGTATCATACCACAGCCTTCTTCCCCTCATGGTTTCTGCAGAGAAATTCACACATTTACTTATCAAGCTTCTCTTACATGTGATGGATTGCTTTTCTCTTGCTGCTTTCAGAATTCTCTTTGTCTTTGACATTTCACAATATGATTAGTAAGTGTCTTGGAGTAGGTCTATTTTGGTCGATTCTATTTGGGGTATGCGTCACTTCTTGGATTTGTAATTTTATGTTTTTCATAAGAGATAGGACATTTGCTGTGATTATTTTCTCCATTATTATTTCTGCCCCTTTTTCCTTCTCTTCTTCTTTCTGGGACACCTGTCGCACATATATTTATGTGCTTCATGTTGTCATTCAATTTCCTGATACCCTACTCACAGTTTTCCATTCTTTTTCCTATCTTTTCTTTTGCTTGTAGGATTTCAGATATCTTTTCCTATAGTGCACTAATCCTTTCTACTGCCTCTTCAAATCTCCTGTTGGAAAACTCCATTGTGTTTTTCATCTCTTCTATTGCGCCTTTCTTTCCCATAATTTCTGTTATTTGTTTTCCCAAGCTTTTGAGTTCTTCTTTATGGCCACTCAGTTTCTTCTTTATATCCTTCATACCTTTTGCTATATCTTCCTGAGCTCAATTCATGGATTTGATTTTTTATTTTATTTATCATGTTTATTTGAACATCTTTAATTAGTTATTTCAACTCCTATACCTTGTTTTAAGTCTTAGTTTGATCCTTTAGCTGGGCCATGACTTCATTTTTCCTTGTATGACTATTAATTTATTCATGGTTTCTAGGCATCTGATTTCCTCAATTGGTTTATTCTGGAGGTCATTTTAACTCTTTTACCTAGGGTTTTCGTGTTGTTTGGTTTTGTTCTCTACTTTTTCTTTGACTTTTAGTTGAGCTTATCCTAGACCTCTGGCATACCTTTTGTTTAATTGATCAGAATTTTTTCAGCTTTTGTTTTTTTGGTTCTTTCCAAAAAAACACCAATCAGATTTTCCCAGACAAGACAGGCTCAGGACTCAGGAAGTGTGTGGAATCAATATCAAAGTTTCCTGACAATGAGACCCAGCAACCTGCCCGTCTTTTCTATGACACCTCTTGATTGTGTTTTTCTATCCTGCTAAGCAGGTGGTGCTTGTTAGCCCACAGTTCCCCACTGATGTAAAGTACTGCAGTGCCTTTAATTCTCATCAGTCCCCAGTTCCTGCCAGTGGCATAGTTGAGACAGAGGTTGATGCAGAAGGTAGGTCTAAACTGTTTCTGTTTTCTAGCCTCTGAGGTCTGAATTCTCTAAATGAGAGCCACCCTTGTATTGGAACTTGATCCCCCTATTTCTTGGGGAGGATACATCCTTCAGAGAAATATCTCCTTAACCTGACTGGTTACTTTTACTCTCAGACATACCTTACCTCTGCCCTTGCCTGGGGCAGTGCTGAAACTTGAGAATAACTGCATCTTTATTTAATGGAAAGCTGAAAAGTTAAAAGACAAAGGAAATGGAAAATAATCCTTTTTGAACCTGGGCCTAAGGCCCCAGGCTTTCCAATCCAGAGCCAGAGTTGGTACACAGCTTTATGTGTCCCTTTTCTTGTGGCACAGATGTTTCCCAGTATTTTGAGCTCAGCCAACTCCAAGAATCTTTTTTTTTTTACCTGCCCCACATCCTCTCTGCTGGGAAAAAACCTGCAAGTTCCTTTCATGCTTGCTCCAGGTTTGCCTGTGCTGGGATCTTGTATTCAGGAGTCTGAATTTGTTAATTACTTATGCAATTTGAGCTTGGTTCAGCTACTTTCCCTTGCTCCTAGTAGCGACTGCTTCTTTTTGCCATAGGGAAGTGTCTCCAACACAGCCCTGCTGTGCCAGTTGGGGAGGGTTGACAGCCTTCATGGTTTGGGAGACTTACTGTTCTAGTTTGCTAGCTGCTGGAATGTGATACACCAGAAATGAACAACTTTTAAAAAGGGGAATTTAATAAGTTGTAAGTTTACAGTTTTAAAGCCATGAAAATGTACAAATTAAAGCAAGTCTGTAAAAATGTCCAAATAAAGGCACCAACAAGAGGTTACCTTCACTCAAGAAAGGCCGATGAACTTCAGAATTTCTCTCTCAACTGGAAAGGCACATGGTGAACATGGCAACATCTGTTAGCTTTCTCTCCAGGCTTCCTGTTTCATAAAGTTCCCCTGGGGGTGTTTTCCTTCTTCATCTCCAAAGTTCTCTGGCTGCATGGCTCACATGGTTCTTGTGGCTCTCTTGTGCCTCTGTTGTTCTATCTAAAATGTTTCCTCTTTTAAAGGATTCCAGTAAAGTAATCAAGACCCACCTGACACAGGTGGAGTCACAACTCCCTCTAATCAAATGTTAATGCCCTCAATTGGCTGAGTAACATCTCCATGGAGATAATCTAATCAAGTTTCCAACCTATACTGCTGAATAAGAATTAAAAGAAATAGCTGCCTTGACAAGATGGATTAGGATTAAAACATGGCTTTTCTAGGATGCAAAGATCCATTCAAACTTGCACATTCCACCCTCTGGATCCTAAAAAAGACATGTTTTCCACATATGCAAAATATATGCACTCCGTCACAATATCACAAAAGTCTTAAGCCATTTCAGTAACAATTTAAATACAATACAAGTTTAAAACCAGTACAAAGTCTCATCAAAGTCTGCTACTGGCATGATCTAAGGCACAATTCTCCTCTGACTCTGGGCTCAGAAAACATTATTTGCTGCCAACATGCAAAGGAGGGACAGTCATGGACTACATATTACCATTTCCATAGGGAGAAACTGGAAGGAACACTGGGTCACCAGATCCAAACAGTTTCAAAAACCTGTAGGGCAAAGTCCATTAGATGTCTGAGTCATTTATTTTGGGGCTTTAGAAAGTGGCAGTCCCACTCTTTCTAAGGGCCTATGCAATGACATGCCTTTCTCTAAATGCAACTTTGGGGAACATTGGGGAGACCACCTTTTTCTCGGCTTCATCATCCCAAAGCATCAGGGCTGCACCCAGGCTCTCTGCCATCTCCAGGGCACATGCTTAACCTCTTCATGTGGTGGAAACCAAGCTCTCCCCAATCCCCAAGATATGTTCCACCTTCTCCAAGGCCTGAGGCAGCACAACTCTTCCACTGCAATGAGGTGAAAGGCTCATCCTCGCCTTTGGGGCAAACTTACCCTCTCCACATTCGTGGTCCACTTTCCTTGCCCAAGGCTGCCTGAATTCAGACCCCAGCCTCCATGGTTCTCCCACGGAAAACACTTTACGTTCACTTTTTTCCTTTTCTGAGACTTTTAGTCCAGAATGGCCACAGTTGCATATATGTAGGTCCCATAGCACTCTTGTTGGCTGTCTATACTGTAGCCTCAGATGCCCATCAGGCAGAAGGAGTTTCCACAAATCCTTCCTGGATAACTCTGTGTCCAATCCTGGCTTTCTCTGAAATAGCTGACTGGTTCCACATTTAGTTAAATCCTCATGTGGCCACTTTTTTCTGGGGTATCCCTTCCTGGAAGCCCAGAGTTTTCCAGAATATCAATTTCTGGTTTCTTTGTATCCAAGAGTTCAATTCTCAGCTTATTTCTTTCCTGTTGCATTTTGCTGTAAGCTGCAAGGAGAAACCAGGCTGCATTTCCACATTTAATTTGGAAATCTCTTCTGCTAGATATCCAAGTTCATGGCTTTTAAAATCTACCTTCCAGCCAAAGCCAATGGTCAATTTTGCCATATTATCTGCCATTTTAAAACAAGGGTCACCTTCCTTCAAGTTTGCAATAACATGTGCCTCATTTCTGTCTAGAGCCTCGTCAAAGGCATCTTTAGAGTACACATTTCTACTAACAGTCTTTTCAAAACATTCTAGGCCTTCTCTATCAAGCTCTTCACAACTCTTCCAGAGTCTTCCCTTTATCCATCTAAAAAGCTGTTCCAACAAACTTGCTTTTTGCAAACTGAAGCAGCACGCTGCTGCTCTGGTACCAAAATCAGTTCCAGTTTGTTAACTGCCAGAATGCAATACACCAGAAATGGAAGAGCTTTTAAAAAGGGGAATTTAATAAGTTGCAAGTTTACAGTTATAAAGCCATTAAAGTGTATAAATTAAAGCAAGTCTATGAAAATGTCCAAATAAAGGCACCAACAAGAAGTTACCTTCATTTAAGAAAGGCTGATGAACTTCAGAGTTTCTCTCTCAACTGGAAAGTGACATGGCAAACATAGCAACTTCTGCTAGCTTTCTCTTCAGGCTTCTTGGTTCATAAAGCTCCCCTAGGGGTGTTTTCCTTCTTCATCTCCAAAGGTCCCTGGCTGTGTGGGCTCTCAAGGTTCTTATGGCTCTCTCATAGCTCTGTTGCTCTCTCCAATATGTTCCAGTAAAGTAATCAAGACCCACCAGGAATGGGTGGAATCACATCTCCTGCTAATCAAATGTTGATACCCACAAATTAGCGAGTCACATCTCCATGAAGATAATCTAATCAAGATTCCAACATATAGTGCTGAACAGGGATTAAAAGAAAGATCTGCCTCCATGAGATGGATTAGGATTAAAACATGGCTTTTCTAGGGTACATAAATCCTTTCAGACCACCACACTTACAGATCTTCGCTGTGATCTCAGCCCTTCTACTCATTCCAGACTGGGATAAGATGTATATCTGGTCACAGGTCCCCACCCCCCGAACAGTTGCTTTTATTGTATCTTTTTTTCTAATATGAGCCATTCTAGTGAGGGTGAAATTGTGTCTCAATGTGGTTTCGATTTGCATTTCCCTAATGGGTAACAATGTGGATCATCTTGTCATATGCTTTTTGGCCATTTGTATAACTTCTTTAGAGAATATATATTCAAGTATTTTGTCCATTTTTAAATCAGATTATTTGTCTTTTGTTGTTGAGTTGTAGGATTTCTTCATATATTTTTTATCCTAAATCCTTATTGGATATATGTTTTACAAATATTTCTCCAACTCTGTAAGTTGTCTTTTCACTTTCATGATAAGTACCTTGATGCCCAGAACTTGTTAATGTTTATGAAGACCATTTATCTACTTTTTCTTTTGTTGCTCATGCTTTTGATGTAAAATCTAAGAAACTGTTACTAACACAAGGTCCTGAAGATGCATACCCATGTTTTCTTCTAGAAGTTTTATAATTTTAGTTCTTAAATTTACACGTTTTATACAGTTTTAGTTGATTTTAATATATGATGTGAAATAAGGGTTCCACTTCATTCTTTTGCATATGGGAATCCAATTTTCCCAAGACCATTTGTTGAAGAGACAATTTTTCCCAATTGATTGGACTTGGTTGCCTTGTCAAAAATCATTTGGCCATTGCAGATAATCAGAAAGTATTGGCAAAGTTCCTTGAAGGATGGGAGAAAAAATATGGAACTATTAAACTTTACCATCAGGGAATCCACTGATACCATGTCAAACATTAGGGACACTCAAATCAATAGGCCGAGCCCTTGATCTTGAAACTTACTCTTGTGAAACTTATGTAGATAGCAGAGAAGCATAGCCTACCTATAGGTATGCCTAAGAGTTACTTCTGGAGGACCTCTTTTGTTGCTCATATGACACCTCACTCTCTTTAGGCCCAACTCTGCAAAATGTATAATTGCCCTCCCCTCTATGTTGGACCTGACATCCAGGGGTGAAAGTCTCCCTGGCAGTGTGGGATATGACTCCCAGGGAGGCGTCTATCCTTAGCACTCTGGGATCAACAATTTCGTCTTGACCAAAAAGTGGAAAAGAAGTGTAATCAATAAAGTATAAGTGGCTAGGAGAGTTTAAATAGAGTCAAGAGGATACTCTGGAGGTCACTCTCATGCAAACTTCAGTTAGACTTGCTACCTATCATAACGTGCCAACCCCCAACCAAAACCATTCCAGCCAATCCTAAAGAACATCTAGGGCAATACATGAGATTCTACAAAGGTTCCATGCACCAGAGTAACTTTCAAGAAACCTACAACCTCCAAATGATTCTCTGGACCAGATAAGTCCTGAAACCTAGAGGACCCAGCCTCTCCAGAACATCAGCTAGTTCCATCTTCCTACCCCATATTATTGACAGCCCCTTCCAACATGAACAAGTTAGAATGGGCATAGCCCAAATACCCCAAAGAGTGGGATAGAAAGATTAAAGTTGATGGTGGAGTTATACAGAGAAGGAATCTCCAGTATCTTAGAGCAGCTAGAAGTAAAAAGCTAAAATTGTGGAATTGTAACCCTTACCAAACTCTGAAATCTGTTCTACACCTAACTGTGGAGCTGTGATTTGAAATTTATTGCTTTTTTGTCTATATTTATTTTTCACAAAAAAGAAAAATAGTTGATTGTTTTGATAAAAAATATTTATTCTTCCTAGCCTCCAATATTTTGGAGCAGCTGGAAGGAAAAATCTGAAATGATGGTGTGGTAGCCCATGAGGAACTCTGGAATCTGTCCTGTAGCTACTTGTTGAAGAGTGCTTTGAAAACTATTGCTTCTTGCTTCCTTTGCTTTGTATATATGTTATATTAAACAATAAGAAAAGTTTTAAAAAATCAATTGGCCATAGATGTTAAGCTTTATTTCTGAGTGTTCAGTTTCATTCCATTAATCTATATGTCTGTCCTTGTGCAAGTATCATGATGCTTTGATTACTGTACTTTGTAACAAGTTGTAGATTTTTTATTTAATATCTGTGATAAGTTTTAAAATTGTTCTGTGAGTTCTCCAACTTCATTTTTTTTTCCAGGAAGTTTTTGGCTATTTGTGGTCCCTTAGCCATTCAAATAAACTTGATACTTGGCTTTTCCTCTTTTGCAAGAAGGGCTCTTAGATTTTTTTGGGGGGGGGGATAGTGTTGAATCTGTAAACCATTTTGAGTAGAATTGTAAACTTAATAACATTTAGTCTTCCAATCCATGAATATGGACTATCCTTCCATTTATTTATGTCATCTTTGATTTCCTTTAATAATGTTTGTAGTTTTCCATGTATAAGTCCTTTACATCTTTGTTTTTTCCCTAGATATTTGATTCTTTTAGTTGCTGTTATAAATTTTTTCTTGATTTCCTTTTCAGATGGTTCATTTCTAGTGGAGTGTTCCTCTTGTACTCCACCACTTTTCTGAATTCTCTTATTAGCTCTAATATCTTTGTTGTAGTTTTTCTGTATTTTCTCTATTTAGGACCATGTTATTTGCAAAAGGGAATGACTTTATTCTTCTTTTCCAATGTGCATAGTTTTTGTTTCTTTTTCTTGCCTAAATGTTTAGGTTTGAACTCCTAACACAATGGAATAATGGTGGTGACAGTGGGCATACTTGTCTTTTTCCTTTTCTTAGAGGGAAAGCTTTAAATCTTTCTGTGTTGAGTATGTTATCTGTGGATGATTCATTTACATCCTTTACTAAGTTGAAGAAGTTTCCTTGCATTTTTAGAATTCTGAGTATCTTTACCAAGAAGATGGGTTTTTCAAATATCTTTCCTGCATTGAATGAGATGATCTTCTGTTTTTTCTCTTCTGTCAATGTGGTATATTACATCAATTGGTTTTCTTATGTTAATCAACAATTGCATAACTGGAATCCCATTTGCTCCTTACTCATGGTGTATAAGTCTTTTAATATGTTGTTGCATCTGTTCTGCTAGTATTTCATTGATGATTTTTGCATCCATATTATTAGGGGATAATGACCCATAGTTTTTTGAATAATCCTTCTTTCCTTTTCTTTTTGCTCTTTTCTAGCCTTCATGGATTTCTATGAAACATATTGGTACATTTTTTTATGTGCATATTGATACACTTGAGGGTCTCTTAGACTCTGTTTAAAATTCTTTATTCTTTCTGCTCCTCAGTCTGAGTCATTTAAATTTTCTGTCTTTGAGTTAACTGATTCTTCCATCCGTCAACTCCAATATGCTGTGGAAACCTGAGGAATTCTTCATTTCCATTATTATACTCTTCAACACAAGTATTTCTGGTGGTTCTTTTTAAATATTTCTCTTCATTGAGATTCTCATTTTGTTCTTTCATCATTTTCCTGATATCTTTTAGTTCTTTCTCCATGTTTTCCTTTATTTTCCTGAGCACACTGGAGATCATTTTTAAGTCCTTTTTGGTAATTCTAAGGTCTCATCTTTTTCATTGTAAAGTCTGTGATCTTAAGTTTGTATCCAGTTTATAATATGATAGAAATTTCCTTGAGTGTCAAGAGCTAACAAAAACAAACACATCAACTCAAAAAACACCTTTTACATTCTTATCAACTTGACTCTGCATTGACTGGTGCCCTGCTTGAGAGATTAGCCTTCCTTTCAAACAGATCAGCCCAAGGTGTAAATGAAGTGCAGGTTCTCTACATCTTTTCTGAGCCTGCACCTTGTTCTGAGTTTGTGCTTACTCACTTGTTACCAAGGAATTGTCCCCACCTCTTTGTTTTGCAAGAATTAAAATGCACATCTGTTGCCTATGGAATAGAGTTTTCCTCCCTCCAATGTACTCTATTATATATTTTAAAGGAGATAATCCTTTGTCCTAAGCATCTTTGACTTAATTGTTTTCTTCAAAACTTTAGTTGTCCACATGCTGCTTCTGCCTGCAGGTCAAGTTGTATTAAGGCAAGCCTGAGAAAAATTTATTGGAGCAGTGTTTAGACTACCACCAGACAGGTTGGCACTAACATATAGTCATCCCATTTTTCACATAGATGTTCCTCTTCTTCCTCTAGATCAGGGTCAGGAACTGACATGGGAGTGCAGTCTGGCTTGAGGGGCTAGCAAGAATACCATGAGCTTTTCCCATTCTTTTGAAAAGATGTTTCCTTGTTTTAGCAACCACTGTGTTTACTGTGATCCTTTACCTGCTTTCTGGAGTTTTGTGGAAGATGACTGTCAATTTCTGCTAGTGGTTCTGTGTAGCATCAGAACCCTGGAGCATCTTATAACATCATGTTGGTCTACTAGAAGCTCCTATATGGATTTTAAACTCCACAATTAATTAGTTATCATTTTAATTAGCCAAATATTGATTTGGATTTATCCAGTTACATTTTATTCTTTCTTGAGTTTCTGTCTGCCCATCTGATATCATTTCCTTCTAGCTAAAGAACTCTTTTGGGGATTTTTTTTGATGTGGGTCTGTTAGTAACAAAATTTGCTTTGTGTGTGTGGAAGTGTCTTCATGTCTTCATTTTGCCTTCAATTTTTTTCTTCACTGATTTTTTTTTTTTTTGGCTTGGGCAAGCTCCAGTAATCGAACCTGGGTCTCCAGCATGGCAGGCAAGAATTCTGCCAGTGAGCCACTGTTGCCCGCCCTTCAATGATTTTTTATTGAGATATAATCATCTAAAGTGTACAATCGGTCATTTATAGCATTATCATAAAGCTGTGCACTCATCATTATAATAGATTTTTGAACAATTTTTTAATCCAAAAACAATAAAAATAAAGATAAGAGTAAAAAAAAAACACCCCAAATATCCCATAACCCCCTTACTACCCTACTGTTTATTTAATTTTTGTCTTTTTTTCTTATTTATCTATCCATGCATTGGATAAAGGGACTGTCAGTCCCATGGTTTTCACACTCACACATTCACACCTTAAAAGCTCTATAGTTATTCAATTATCTTTAAGAATCAAGGCTATTGGATTACAGTTCAACGGTTTCAGATGTTTCCCTCTAGCTGCACCAGTACACCAAAAACTGAAAAGGGATATTTATATACTGCATAAGAATAACCTCCAGAGTGACCTCTCAAGTCTATTTGAAATCTCTCAGCCACTGAATCTTTATTTTGTTTTGTTTCTTCCCATTTGGTCAAGAAGAATTTCTCATTCCCTGATGCCAGGGCCAGGCTCATCCCAAGGACTATTTATTTTCCTCATTCCCATGATGCCAGGGCCAGGTTCATCTTTGGGACTATTATTTTGCCATGGATATTTACAACTCTGGGAGTCATGCCCCAAGTATGGGGAGGGAAGCAAGTTGACCTGTGGAGTTGGTTTAGTGAGAGAGGCCACATTTAAGCAACAAAAGAGATTCTGGGGGGATGACTCATAGGTATAATTATAAGTAGGCTTAGCTTCTCCTTTGCAGGAATAAGTTTCATAAAGGCAAGCCCCAAGATCAAAGGCCTGTCCCATCAAATTGGCAGTCCCAAATCTTCTGAGAATATCATGTCTTCCCCAAGTGGGAAGTTTCTACCTTTTTATCCCCCAAGTCCCTCAAGGGAACATTTTATTACTTTTTTTATCTCCTGCCCAGATAAGTCTGGGATGTATCAAGGCATCACACAACCTATACAAACCAACAAGATCCCACTCCTTATTCATGGTTCTTTGTGATTATGGTGTTTGAATAAGCTGATTATACAAGTTAATTTGATAGTGTGCTACTGAAAATATAAATTTTGTACCAAATAAATTCTCTTCCTTTGGTCTCATACAGAAGTTGGAGTTTCAAAATACATTCAATATCATCCTTTACAATTTAGTCTGATTTACCTTTGTCCTACCCAGATCAGCTTCAATCATATCTCTAGTTGATGTCTGATGTCTCTTTCAGTGCTTTTAACAGTTGCTGTATGGGGTAATGCTGACTTTTACAGCTGTGATACTCTAGCTCTGTGTCTCAGTTGTCACACAAATACCTGAAGATCCATAGAATGACCAGGTTATACACAAAGAGATTAGCATCTCTGAATTTAGAAATAACAGTTACAATTCTGAAATAGATGTGACTACTGTAAGAGCTTACAATCTAGGAACCTTTACAATAGGCCTTCACTGATAACCTAAGTTCTTGAGTTCAGTTCTCAGAGTGTGCATATGTTCCATATTAGTGAGGCATTATATTATTTGTGCTTTTATTTCATTCACTTAATTCTCTCAGCTTGCAGTCCTCAAGTTTCATTCACATACTTGTATGCTTCACAACTTCATTCTTTCTTTGCATTCAGTTTTGAAGGCTAGTATTAGGAGGGGTAATAGAACTTTAGGTTCACTGCTTTTTTGTCTCAGTACTTTAAAAATACTATTCCATTGTCTTCTGTTTTCCTTCATATGTTGACTTGCGTGACATTCTTATTGTTCATTTGAAGAAAACGGTTCTGTTTTCATCCCTGGGTGTTTCATGATTTTCTTTTCTTTCCATTTTCAGTAGGTTTACTATATTATTCCTAGATGTGAGTTTCTTTGTATATTTTCTGCCTGGTGTTTGTATCTCTTCCTAATGCTTTGGCTTGATGTCTTTAGTCAAAGTTAGAAAATTCTTTCTCATGACCACTTCAAATATTTCCTCTGCTTAATTTTCTTTCTATTCCTTCTCTGAGAGAGTAAGTCGATCCATGTGGTCTTTTTATCATATCCTACAAGTCTTACATATTATTGTATATTTCATTCTTTATTCTCATCGTGATTTAGCCTTGGTATTTTCTAGTATATTAATTCCTGCTGCACTAATCCTCTGTTCAGCTTTTTCCAATAAACTGTTTAATGTATTTGTGATTGAATGCTAGATGTTGTGTATAAAAAACTGTAGAATGCCTGTATAATGTTATTCTTGTAGAAAGGACTATTTTCACTTTCTCACAAATAGCCAGAACAGGGCCTGCTCAATTTAATCCAATCAAGGACTGAAATCAGGGTTGGATTTCAAATTTTATAAAGCTAGTCTACTTTTGGCTTGCTGTCGCTCCTAGGGTCTTTCTCTCAATGTTCCCCAACTGAGCCTAGTGGGCTTACCAGAACTTCTCTGAGGATCTTGACTTCCAATAAATATATAGCATATTCATTGAGCTTTGCATCTGATTTTTTAAAAAATATTTATCAGTGAAGTTGTGGATTTACAGAAATATCATGCAAGAAATACAGTATTGCTCTACACCACCTTACCTCCAACACTTACATTGGTGTGGAAATTTTGTTACAATTGATAATAACACTTATTTTTGTAATTCTTCTATTTTTTTAACAGTAGTTACACTTGTTACAATTGTTGAAAGATTATTAAATTAGTACTAGAACCAATGTACATAGTATACTATGTACATAGTATTTTTACTCCATATTCTAACCTTAATTATTATTATTTTTTCATATCTTTACCTTATTTTATTTTATTAGGCATCTACCCATACACTGGATAAAGGGAGTGTCACTCACAAAGTTTTTACAATCACATGGTCACACGATAAGACTATATAGGTATAAAATCATTATCAAAGATTAAGGCTCCTGGATTACAGTTCAACAATTTCAGTTATTTCTTTATGCCTAATCTGATACACTAGTTAATGCTAATTTCTCAGTAACAACTCCTCCCTCTCATTTGATCATTCTCTCAGTATTCAGGGATATCTGAGCAATGACCATTTTAGCTTCTTCAGGCTGGAAAGTGGTGTCAACCTTATGGGGTAGAGAAATGAATCTGGTGGGTGTTTGTGAAGAGACTGTTACCTCTGCACAGGAAAAATCTGGGGGGCTTAAGTTTCTGAAAAAATAAACTTACTAAATAAAGCATTAATAGAGTGTTAGATAGAGCCCAGGGTATTCTTTAGGGTTTTCAGGAATACTGTTGTTTGGCACTTGCTATACTTTGGCAATTTGCAATCTCTGGCTGAAGTTTGCCTAAGAGTAACATCTAGAATGAACTCTCAACTGTATTTGAAATCTCTCAGCCACTGAAAATTTATTTTGTTCATTTCTTTTCCTCCTTTTGGTCAAGAAGCTATGCTCAATCCCATGATCACAGGGCAAGGCACATTCTTGGGAGTCATGTACCACATTGCCAGGGAGACATATACCCCTGGGAGTCGTGTCCCATGTGGGGGGAGGGGTAGTGAGTTTATTTGCAGAGTTGGCTGAGAGAGAGAGGGAGAGGCCAAATATGAGCAACAAAAGAGGTTCTCTGGGTATGCAGCTAGGGCCTGATTATAAATAGGCTTAGCTTCACCATTGCAGAAATAAATTTCATAAGGGCAAACTTCAAGATCAAGGGCTTGGCTTACTAAATTGGGAGACCCTAATGTTTGAGAAAATATCAGGAATTCCCCACGTGAGGAAGTTTAATAGTTCCACATTTTTTCTCTAGTCCCTCAAGGGGTCTTTGCAAACATTTTTTATTTTCAACCTAAAATACTTAGGAATGTATGAAGGTATTACATTAACCTGCACAGAGTAACGAGATCTCATTCCCAATTCCAGGTTTCATGTAATTAGGTTGTTTAAATATATTGAGCAGAGAGGTCAAATTAGATATTGTGCTACAGCAAATTTAAATTTTGGAAAAAATAAATAATCTAGGAACTTTTGCAATAAGCCTTATTGAACATTGTGTACTCCTTGATCATAAATTGCCCAGTCTCTGCCCACATTCTATCTCCTGATAACCTATGCACTTGAACTCAATTCTTAAGAGTTTGCTCATTACAGTTAGTTTATGTTGGTGAGACAATATGATGTTTGCCCTTTGCTTCTGGTTTATTTCACTCAACATAATGTCTTCAAGGTTTATTCACCTGTTTTCATGCTTCACAACTTCATTCCTTTCAGTACCCACATACTATCCCATTTTATGAATATGCCACAGTTTACCCTTCCATTCACCAGTCAATGTACCCATTGGCAATCGTGAATAGTGCCATCATAAACACCAGCATGCAAATGCCCATTTATGTCCTTGATTCCAGTTCTTCCACGAATATACCAAATAACCCTAATACCTAGCCTCCCGTGGAGCCACCACACTGCCCACCAATTGGCTGCACCATTCTACTTCCCTATTTACAGTGAATAGCTATATCTCTCTTTCCACATTTTCTCCAGCACTTGTACCTTTGCTTATTTTTTAAACAATTTTATTCATTGTTCCATAAATTCATTAATGAACTTATTAGCTTGTAGCCCTGCACAGCTTAAGAATTGAAATATATCTCAGGTAAAAGAGGCATGCAGAATATTCAACTTTCCTCAGTGAGCTTTTCTTTCTCTTGGTTCTTGGCCCCATCAAGTCCTTCATACCTTGGAAACTCTTTAGAGTTTCAGACAGATTTTGTTTTGTATTTTATCTAGATCTTCTGGTAGCTTTTGTGGACAGTTATTTCAGTACATGCTACCTTGTCACAAAAACAGATGTCATAAATTATACTTAAATGCCCATAATTTGATGATTAAGGTATGATAGGTTTCATATTCTGTGAAGAAGAGCTATTGAATAAATGTACAGAGAGTAGTTTTGGGAGATCTGGCTTATTGTGAGTTTAATTTTGTGGAATTTTACCAAATACATGTTATACCAAAAGCATATGTGTCTTCCTGCTGCACTTAGCTCAATGTAACCTAAAATTCACAATTAAATAATTAAAATTTGCATAAAACACAAAACTATTAGCTCTCTAACACTATTAACACTCAATTTGCAATGAAAAATTTCACACTAAGTAGACATGCTAATGGAGTTACATTATGTATTTATTTTGTTGCATGTGGAAGAATTATTCTTCCTGAAAACTAGGCATTCTCTGGATTTAAAGATTTGTAATCAATATTTATTTTTTACTTGTTAAGACTTTAAAATTTAAACATTTATGTATATTTTTGCATGTGAAAATGCTTGGGTTAAAAAATAAGCAAATTTAGAGAAACAGCTGCCAAGATTCCAAATTATAGTCTTGCACAGTGATTTTTTCTTTATTAAGACTATGTCTCAATATTATTGGGGAGGGAGTTGGGCTTGAAGAAGTCTAGTGAGTAATGTTTAATTGAAGTTACAGAAAATTAACAAGAAATAGCTTAGTCAAAAGGAACTTTATTGGACCATATAATTGTGTAGTTCTAGAGTGGAGTTTGGTTTGGGACCCATCTGGATTAAGGAACTCACACAGTGTTGTCACAGTCTTGGCCTTTTTTTTTCCGTCTTTCATACAAGTTGCCCTTTTATACTGATTTCTTTTTTAGGCGGGCTTTTCTGTACAATAGGAAGGTGACTCCAAGCCTGGTCTTCCTGTTTCATAATTCAAACAGAAGAGAAATCCTTTTTCTTCTATAGTTTCTATAACATAAGTTATGGAAAGACTCTGATTGGCACAGTTTGAAGCATGTGACCAGCATAGACCAATTATCTATGAGGATGTGGTATTATAATTTGACCATCTTTGTGGTCAGAGAGGCAAGCAGATAACTGTGATTGACAGCCTCAACATGACTAGATAGGAAAGGGAGGTGTAGCGATTTGAATCTGCATGCACCCCAGATTCGAAAATGTTCTTAAAATTAATCCATTACTATACTCAGGTTTCTCTTCAGATTGTATAATTCTTTCACCTTTTACTAAAGGTTTCCGTGGAGAGAAACAATAGTGAGTTACAAGACTAATTTCTTGAGGTATTGCTTTGGCCAAACCAAATATAAGCTGTCAAAAACAGAAACTTAACTTACTAATAAACAAACTTCTAAACAAGAAAAAAAAATCCATTACTGTGGATGTGGGCCCAGTGTAAGAAGGATCTTTTGGTGAGTAGGATATTAAGTTAAGATGTGAACCACCTCATTCAGGGTGAGTTTTATTCCTCTGCCTGAAGTCCTTTGTAAATGGGATGAAAACAGAGAGAGAGAGAGAAAGTCATGGAAACAAGAGTTGAAAGCAATGAAACCTGGAAGAGAAGGAGAGACCAACAGATGCCACGAGAGCATATGACAGAGGAGTCTAGGATCAAAGGTAGCCAATCTGTGGGAAGAAAACATTGCCTCAGTGATGCCTTGATTTGGAATTTTTGCAGCCTCAAAACTGCAAGTCTGTAAGCTAATAAATTCTCATTGCTAACATCCAAACCATTTTATGGTAGTGTCATTTGGCAGCTTAACAAACTAAAACAGAGACTGTTTAATATACTTGCATCCTATAAAGTTGTCTGAGGAATGCTTTTTGAAGAACCTGGAATAATCTAGAAGAAATATGTCATTATCATAAGTCTGGAAGAGGTACTAAAGAAGCTCTCATGCCTTATTTTTGCCCTGTGCTTACTTATCTGATAGCAATTTTGGTGCTTCTTAATGTGCTTAAGCTTTTGAATTCAGTTCCTCTCATTACCTGGCTATGGCACAATAGCTTTGGCCAGAATATACATTTGAAATAAAGGAAATTTACTCAATGAGGGGAAGCTCCCCCTCAGTTCATGTAGATACAATTAGTATCAAAATCTTCCTTTTGGAGTAATTAATTTCCTGCTAAACATGATAAACAGGAGAGTGTAAATAGAGCTCAGTAGGAACACATGGTTGGAATGAAGAGCTAAAAGGAAACAATAGTGAAAGCTGATAGCAGGAAATTAATTACTCCAAAAGGTTCTTCTCTCTTTAGCTATCAAACTAGCTAGTTTGGGGAACTTGACTATGACTGCTAGAATATGGTACTATCCCTAGATGGTGACTTTGAGGAAGTACCGCCTTAATTTGTAGTTCCTGATAATTTGCTCAAGCTGACATTAACCAGTTGCTGTCTTCAAAAGGTGAGAAAAAACTGATATAGCTAAGAGATAACTTAAAGGTCAGGGGAATGTCAGTTCTTTGGCATGCAGTGAGTGGGAGAAGAAACATAGGATTTGGAAGAGAGTGAGATCACAGTTTGCATCAAAAGCCTAACTCAAACTGTTGAGTCAATCTTGGCACACAGTTGGTATCCAGTACATGTGTTATCATGTCCTGTAGGAGATTATGGATGCTAATCAAGGAGCTAGAACTGAAAATGTCTAGTTTTAAGCAAAGTTTTAGGAAATAATCTGCAGTAAAAGGATCAGGAAGAGACTGAGTCAGAATCAGAACAATAAACCAGGCTCAGAATATGAGCCTGAGCAATGGTCAAGGTAAAAGTTTAGATAGAGACCAGGTGAACAGAAATGAACCAGTATACAATGCAGGAAATCCAAAGCCCATGTCATTTCCAAGGCAGTGGGTGATACAAGAAATCTAGATGCATATACCTGCGTATACGGTCTCCCATAGACAGTATGGGAGAAAGTAAACTGAAGTTGAAAAGATAAAATAAGGCAGAAGACCAGGCCAGAGGTTGCAAATGAGTAGTCGTGTTCTAGCTACTATGGCTCTTTCTTGTTCTGCACAGTATTTTAAAAGGCCACATAATTAGGCAGATGTCATACCTGGTTCCAGTAAAAGAGTCTAAGCACCTATTCTCCTATATCACACTAACTTTAGATATGTGTTATCCTTGCCTGGTTTCTGTTAGACATTTGAATTTGCTACTTCTGGTGCTGATCACTTTCTTAGCATCAACATCCTTTCAGTTCCAATGATCATTTAGCCTGAAGCAACTGGAATGGTCTGGGACCACTAAGCCTGTTTCTAATCAGAAGGGATTTAGGCAGGTTTGGTCCGGTTCCTCTATACTTCAGCAACACTTAGTGCCGCTGATCGAGTGCCTGGTTTGCCTCAGTAAGTAGGCTCTGTCCTTATTCCTTATAACTAAACTCAATTCTTGTATTTCAGTTTTATCACTCAGATTCTTGATTTGTTCACTGACATTGAAATCCTTGGTTAGTATCCTCTCCTGTTTCTGTTTATTGATGTGGCAGCAAACTTTACTCTTGAAATGAATTTATTTGTGATTCTTTATCTTGGACTCTTAGTCAGTTTAAATTCTTTGCTCAGCCGCCTTCTAATCTCCAATTCAAATTTGACCTAATGGAATATTCAGCATGGCAGTTTATAAAAGGTATAATTCAGAAAGTTATTACTTCATAGCACCAATATTTGTTGAAAGATTGGTTTATCAAAAGAACAGCCTACAAAAGGATGAGGAGGAACTGGAAAATATAATTAAAGACAGGGGAGAATAACAAATATTATGTGTGTGTAAAATACTCTCTGATGAACAGCCTCCCCACCCAACACAGTTTGGGCAAATTAAATCAAAATAATTGAATGGAAAACTTGGTGTGGTACTCCCTGGTATTTTCTGCACATAATATCAGTGTTCTTTTCCTTCTGGGTCCACTGTATTTCCAGGCTCCCATGGGTTTGGTGGGGCCATGTAATTAGTTTTGGCCAATGGCTTGTGAGCAGAAGTGACATATCTCACTTCAAGACCAGGGCATTTAATTGCCTGAGTGAGATGTTGCTTGAATCCTTTCTCTCTGGTTCTGTGGCTGGAGATGATCTGGATGGTGGCTGCTCTGTTAAACTGAATCCCTGAGAGATCCCTGGTTATCTACAATAAGAACATCCCTGTACTACCCCCTCCACCAACCCATGATGGAAATGTAGCATGAGCAGGAAATAAACATTTGTTATCTTAAGCCACTAAAATTTTGGTTGAATGTTAAGATCATAAAGTAACCTTTCTTACACCTAGCTTGGATATCAAACTCCTCACTTCACATTCTTCAAAGAATAAGTCAAACATTTATTGGTGGCTGGTAGAAGTCTGGTTTTGAAAGGAAAACCTTTTATTTTTAATCAAAATAGAGATTAAAGGATAAGTTTTTTCAGTTTATCCTTAAATAGTTATGCCTGGCTTAGGAGTTTCCCAGCTAAATTCTGACCAGGATGACGCAGTTCAGCTTGAAATCTCCATGAGAACAAGGCTATCAATAGGAAAGCTGATCGCTGACAAAGCCTGCAGATTTTAGCAGGGAACTGACAGATTGATTTATTCTATAAAAATGGGCTTTAGAATTCAGTTTGGGGTCAAAGTGAAAAATGCCAGGGGATAGTAGTAAAATTTATGATGCTATATTATTTGACTGTGGATAAGAAATGTTTGAAATTAAATAAGAAACCTACTCCAAGAAGAGAGGGTAGAAAGCTTTAATGCCATCCTACTCTAATCCTTTTGCCAAATTCTCATTAATATTTTGTTTTAAATCCATACTTGTTTCATTTAAAGTCAACTAGCAGTAAGATACAATTCATGTTTTGTTAAATGTACTGATATTTTCAGCCTTAAGCACTGTCTTTTGTAAAAATCACAAACCACTGAAAATTTAGACATCTTATAGCTGGATTAATTGCTTAATTGAAAATCTGTGTGCAGAATTCTGCTCAACCTCTGATTAGGCTATTTCATCTTGCTAATATTTATTTAAAAAAACTACCAGGGCAGGCCGTGGTGGCTCACTGGCAAAGTTCTCACCTGCCATGTCAGAGACCCGGGTTCATTTCCTGGTGACTGCTCATGTAAAAAAGTAAAAAACAAAAAACTACCAGAGGGTCTAGTTAAAATGGCTTTAAAACTTTTTCTCCCTGTGAGCCAGTCCTGAATAAAAATTCTCCTCCTGTATTTAAAATAAGTTTTTGTTCTCATTTTAAGGTAATAAATGAAAATCTTAGAAAATACAGATGAGAGAAAGTAAATTAAAAAATCATTCTTAAGTTCATCACCAAGAAGAACCACTTTAACATTTTTATGTACATTTATAAAAATGGAATCATACCCTTTGGTATTCATCTCTTTAAATATACTTTTATAACATATTTTATGGCTTTATTCTATCATATAATTTACCTGATCCTCCATTATTGCATAAGTAGATTGTTCCTAAATTTTCTTTATTATAAAATATAGTGAATAATTTTTATAGTTAATCTTTTCTCATTTTTACACTTCTATAATATTTACTCATGACACATTCCTGGAAGCGAAATTGCTGGGGAAAAGGGTATATACAATGTTAAGTCTTTTGATACACATTTTAAGATTATAAAATTCCCTTTTGGTAGTTTACATTCACTTCAGCTATCAATAAAGTGCGTGTTTCTCTGCACTTTCACAGACACTGGATATTACCATTTAAAAATATTTGCCAATTTGATAGGCTAAAGTCATAGATTTTACATTTTAAAGAGAAGCTTTATTGAAAAAGGAATGCCTGTTTATGCCATGTTTTTAAATAGGGTTAAATTTAGGATCTAGAAGTGGTTAATTTCTTTCCTAACTCCATTTAAAATTTCCCATGGAGTTTTGTTTTATGAAAAGCCATCCATCATAACTAGAGATGTGCTCTATACAGTAACTTACCAATCATTCAAGTCCTGGTGTGTAATATTTGGAATCTGTGTTTAATGCAAATATTTATCTTTTTACTCCACTTTCATCATCTGTGGGAAAACAGCTATATTTGCCTCAGTAGCACCATCAGGGAGAGAAAAAAGTTAGCAGGTTGCATCCGTTTGTATTCTTTTATCTGAATTACTGTGGAATATGATTATTTCATTTGTGAAGTAATGATGCTGAATGAGGAATCACAATAGAAGGAAAGAAAATATTTTTAAATGGAAGGATTGCTTTTTATTGTTTCACCAATTGGGTAGAGTATCAGAAGGGATGAATATGTCATCATAAAACTGAATTAGATTATAGGCAATAAGACATAGCAACATTTCCTAACCTCTTGGATAAAACTTGCATAAATCTTTGAGAACCATTTATGCAGAAAAATATATCGCTAGGGTTTGCATTCTCTTTAGCTGCTTTGTAATTTTCCTAAATGGTAAGCATGGAATTCGAAATATAAGGGGAACCCTGTCTGCTTGGCATTCTCTGGCTTGTATTGGTTCAACATTGGTTCATGGCTTCTTTTTTGCTGTTGTTGTTGGTTTTTTTGTTTGTTTTTTACAGATCATTTCACTGAAAGAAGAAAAGGAATAAAGACAGTCAATTTTTTTTGTATGCTATATGATGGGGTTACATTTCATTATTTTTCCATGTGAGTAACTCGTTATTGCAGCACTATTTGTTGAATTTTTGTTTGTTTGTTTTGTCTTTTGGGAAGTGCGTGGACCAGGAATTGAATCCAGGTCTCCCACATGGCAGATGAGAATTCTACCCCTGAACTACCCTTGCACCCCCTCAATTTGTTTTTATGCCCCACCTTTAAAAGCATCCAGTAGGAAAATACTGGGGCAGAAGGCATGCTTTCCTATTTCTGCAGTGAAGCAAGATAGCAGTTTTTGAAAAATGGCTAATACTAGCAGCAATTTGTTGGGGGTTTTGTTCTCCCTTAGACTAACAAGTGGGCAGTGAAGTTGGATGTTGATTTTGTCTACTTCTTATTTTATAAACCCATCCCTATCTTTATTTGTACTTTACTAATCATTTGAGTGAAACTGTGTACATTTCAAGGAGAAAATAGATTGAAAAAATTATGATCCACTGTGCTAGCTCATTGTGTTCAATCATTGAAATAAGAGCTCAAGTGACAACTCTAGTCATGTTTGATATAGGATTATATTGACATTCCTGAAACTGTGTAGCATGTGAAATAACAGAATCCTTAACAGTGGTTGGCATGTTCAATCACACTTTTTGGTGAGTTTTACTTTCTTCTTCAAGTAATATTTTATGTTAATAAGAGAATTTAACTAAGAGATGAGGGTATGCTCCATGGAATTCTCTATTATTTATTCCTCAACTGAAATTCAAATCCTTGGGGATATCTTCAGCATCTCCATTTATGGCACTGAGCTGTTACTATCACAGTATATAGATATTGGAATCAGGGTGACTTGCGTCACACACAGATTATATATTATCCATTTTGCGTATTCCATGACTTGCACATAGTAGGGAATGAAAATTTTTTATTAATAATAGATATAAATTAGATAATATTTTTACAAGCTTTAATATAGTGGGTAGTGATTAGGGGCTTTGCTAGTTGTGAGACAACCAACATGATTTTGGGGGCACAGCTTTTTGTTCAGGTGGGATGTCTGTTCACAGTGAGGTGGTGTTGATAGTTATGTGATCCTATCAGAAGTACTTTGTCAGAGGGTAATGCATCTGTTAAGAAGATATTGACCACTCATGGACATATTTAATAATATCTGCTTCTTAGTACTTCTTCAGTTTCAAAATGTTCATGCTGGCATTTGTGTTTCTGAAAATGCATTATAAAATATATGAATTGAGAAAATTAGCAATATAGAAAATTTATTGGTTTGGGGTGGATGGGGTAGAGACCAAATTGTAGAAATAAAAACAGTAAAAAAATGGATTTATCACAATCTTTCTTTCATCTGAATATCTTACCTCCCTAATCTTCTCAAATTCCTGTACCAAAATTCTGTAAGGAAAGAAATGAAATCCCTTACAGAGTGATAGCAAGGAGGAATAAAGTCAGGGGACTTTAACTTTAACCTGATAATTTCAATCTCACTCAAGTCAGTAATGAAAGTTGCTCGAAGCACTATGTGAAATTTGATGGCAGTCTAGGGCCAAACTTAATAGGCAAGTGCATCTATCAGTACAACATAGCACCACTGAGCAACCACATTTCTGATCTCAAAAGAATTAAAGAGGTAATGAAGGAAAACTGTTTCTTAAGTTCTCCTCTATCAAGGTTGAGATTAAAATCCTCTGAGCTAAAGTACTATTTGCCACCTTTAGTGCTAGTGCTGCAGAAGTCATGGGCTATGTTTTTCCCAAAGTTACTTTTCCTGATGTTTTATTTTCTTTATTAGAGAAATTGTCAATTTCAGAACAATCATGCATAAAATACAGGAACCACATATATCACCCTATTATTAACAAATTGCATTAGTGTGGAACATTTGCAGCAATTGATGATAGCACATTTTTATAATTGTTCTATTAACAATAGTCCACAGTTTAACTTAGGGTTCACTCTGTGTGTATTATAGGTCCATGGATTTTTATGGACTTTTAGTTTGATTAAAAATATTAAGTCCCTTCAGCTTTACTGTTTCAGGTTTCCATAGTGTGTCATTGGGTCATAAGACAGGAAACAATTGTTTAAATTTACAATAATGTCTCAAACAGAGGCTTCTTAGCACAGCTCATCAAAATCAAGCAAAGGCAGAGCAACAAAGAGGTCAAGTAGGTAACATTATGACCATCTCCAGATTCAGTAGGTGGCTGGAATATCTTGTACCTGGTAGAGTCACTGGGCTGCTAATTATTACAGTACAAGTACTAATTCAAGGGAGGGAAACTGAAGCACATAATGAATGAAAGTTTCTAGTTCATATGTGATTGGTATTTGGAAATTAATAAGGCATAATACAGACCATGGGCAAATGATAATGAAGATACCAGAATATGACTCTTTGTTCTCACATCAATATGTGAATAACTATTACAGTGTTTCCATTGCAGAATGCAATGTAGTAAGGAAGGAGGAATTGATCAGTCTTTGTGCAAATTCTAAAACAGGAAACCCTTAATAACCCATTTTACTTCATTAGTCAGGCAGAATGGGGGATGCCTCAGGCCCAAATTCTCAAATGCTATAAGGCAGTGGTTCTCAACCTTGACTGCACATTGAAGTCACCTGGGAAGCTTTAGAGACAAAATCCAATGCCTGGATTCCCACCTCTGGAATTTTGATGGCCCTGGAGTCAGGCGCAGGTATATATATTTAAGTTCCTCAGGTGTTTTTCAAAGCCAGTTGTTTGCTGGTGAGACATAATACCAGCAGGATCAAAGGTAACTCTATTCATAGGTCAAGTAGGTGGTACATAAGTGGTAAGATGTCAAGGCCTGAAAGTCTCCTTTCTTTTGGTATCAGCCTTAGTACATGGCTTAAAATTATTCTGCTAGGATTTGTATACATTCTAGCTGAAATGCAGATGTTATTTTGGAGAATTGATACAATAATACTTTATTCTGAATTCATTTATCAGATTAGCTAACAAAGGGAACATACATTTTAACAGGGGAATCAAGGCTCTAAGGCAGAGTGATATTTAGGGAGGGCAGTTATTCCTAAGGTGATCAAACTTCTTGGTTTGCCTGAAATTGAGGAGTCTTTCAAATAGTAATACATTCAGGTTTAAATGCAGGATAGTTCTGAGAAAGCCAGGGTGAGTTGGACACCCTAAGAATAGGTGGACAACCAAGACTTAGAAGAGTACTGAGCACTTAGGTAAGAGTAAGGCATTCTCAGAGAAGAGAGATAAAAGAGGAATTCAGGACCCGTTTCTCCTACTTTATAAGTTTGTCTCGAGATGATATATTATCACAATAGTGGGGCAAGATCATTTTATTGAAATATTAAATACTAGGGGCTATTTATTTGATTTTTTTTTTGCGTGGGCAGGCATCAGGAATTAAACCTGGGTCTTCAGCATGGCAAGCGAGAATTCTGCCATTGAACCACCATCGTACCGCCCTATTTGATTTTAATTTCTCAAAGAAACACCAAGACTGGGTTGTATGTTTTTTTCTCTGTATTTTCTTATCTCTTATTCCTTGAAAGTAGTTACTATTTTGAACATTTGCTTGGGAATGAGGTGTATTTTGTTTTGCCAAATTGACCAAATCTGCCAAAAACAAACAAGGAAACAGGAAGCAAACAATTTCTTCTGTCTTTTGAAAGTCTCATCTCATTGAAGAGGTTAGTTGGAATGAGAGGTCCAGAGGTAAAACCTTGAAAGTTGGTGAGAGGAAGAAGCAAGATAATGGGAGAATAGTTCTTGAAAATGGGTAGGGGGTTGTGGATTGCTGTATCCAGAAAACTGAGGTGCTTGGATAGTGTGTGTGTGTGTACGTGTCTGTGTGTGTGTGTGTGTGAAGGCTGGATGTTATACATAGGGATACCAAATACAAGGCCCATTTCTTGGCAAAGATTGTGTACCCATCATTATATAGAAAGAAACTGTTGAGCTCCTCAGCTTCAAAGGACCATGTGAGCTTTTCTTTGGTCACCAGTGTAAATCTGCAATCAGAACTTTTCTCCAATGTTCTGCTCTATGTAACGCTATTGCAATGCCCAATAATGGAGATTTTATTTATTGCTGGCCAAGTAGGTTGGGGGCTCAGAGTCAAATATAAATAAATTAAAACAAAAACATGATGTTTCTAACATAAAAGTGTGTGGAAAAAAATTCATACCACAATATTTGCTCTCTTTTTAGAATTTGCTACTGAGACCATAGGAAAGCACTTTATTATATATATGTTAATGTTTGAACTTTTGAAGCATGTATATATATATAATATGCATATTATATATGTATAATATATACATATGTAGCTATGTATAATATATGTATATATACATATCTCAAAGGTTATGTATATTATGTATATATTATAAATATCAATATGCATATTTTCCAGCTAAGGAAACTGAGAATCAGATAGGTAAAGTTGACTGCTCCAAGGTCACACAACTTGCCATAAATGGCAGAACTGGGATTTTTAATCCATGCCTGTCCAATTAAAAAATCTGTTCTGTCATCATTCATCATGTTACTTCTGTATTGATTAAATATAGTGGGAAGATAAATTATTGTAATACTTCTCTGTTCATCTGTTCTCTTTCTTGTACAGACTGAAGAAACAAATGTACTCACATGTTCTATGGGATACTATGGGGTTGGTATCATTTTCACAGATGACATTTTCACTACTTTCAAATCCTAAGAATTGAATTTGGTCTCCAGAATAGGCAGTTCTGTGGTGGAGATGTTTGGCGCAGCTATTTTGGGGTGTGTCTGTGTATCTACATGGAACAAGCGCAACTTTATTTGTAGACACTTTTAAATCTGTTTCTTATGACTTTCACCACAATTCATCACCAAGTGATTTTTCTCTTGGCCAGTTTCCATTTATCACTCAACTGCAGCAACAAAGAGAAAAGCAACTCAGAAAGTGGCATATGTCCTGTTAATTATTTTGCTCTCATATGGTAACTGGGAATAGTTTTTAGATAACCAAGGTGTTTTTTTGCTTCCTAAGGTTGTTGCACATAATTCTGTCAGGATTCAAGCAGGGAAAAAACCATGGAAATAAGCCAACTTTATACAAAGATGAAATCATTAAGTAAGTGAACATGGGAACAAGGAAGGAAGTGAATGTGGTCACTAGCTATGTGGTTAACGATTCTTACTGTGGCATCATGTTTACTTTACAGGAAAATATGTTTATGAAATGCCCTTGATGGCATCATTAACACATGTAAAGAGCAAAAAAGACCTGGGTTTTATTCCAGTTCTGTCAATTGCTCTGTGATTTGGGTAAATTATATAAACTGAAAGCTATATTTTCCTCATCTTTAAACTGGACATGATAATACATAACTCATGAGACTTAAATGAGATAATGTATGTAAAACAATTAGCACAGAATCTGACATGTAGCAAATGCTCAATAAATGTTATCTGTTGTCATGGTCATTGTCATCATCATCATCATCATCACTTTTCTTCTGTACTAAGCACATCACACTTACTTTCATAAAGAATCATACTGCTTCCCTTTTGGCTTGAAAGCTTTGTCTACACAACTGTACAATCCAGTAAAACAAAATAGTGCAACTGGTTTTGAGGCACTCTGAAGACAGAGACAAAATGAAAAGCATGTGAAAGCCTGATATGTTTAGAATTAAAATCTTTCCACTAGTGACTTGTGAATAGGTAGTAGATAACAGGGACAACCTTTATTCCAAGTCCTTGGTCTAGCTTACCTTGTATTATTATAAATATAGATCTTTGATTTCAATTCTACCTTTATTTAGTTCTATAGAAATCCATGCATTATTTCAATGAAAATATTTGTTCTTAATCTAATATGTGCAGGGATTGGTTGTTTGGGACAGAATCATGAATAAGACGTAGTCTTGGAGAAACAGAAGTAGTTTGATGTCTAATAACAATGTTACTTCAGTAGCAGAAGGTGGCTTTCATGCAGACTTGTTTATGTATAGCACCTAAATAAGATGCCATATATGTATGAATGGTCAAGGTAAGTTTCTCTCTGTCTCTTAATTCCTTTTACTTTCCTTTTCTACGTGAACTCAATGTAAGGGATTTTTGGCTATTTACCAGATGACAAAGTAATATCAATGCCCTCCCTCCTTTTTTGTTGGGGGAGGGTGCATGGTCCAGGAACTGAACCCAGGTCTCCTGCATGGAAGGCGAACATTCTGCCACTGAACCACCTGTACACCTCCTCCTTCCCTTTTTTATTCAGCAAGGACTATCAGATGAAAGTGTCAAACTAGGGTAGGTGAGTGAGTATCAAGGATGCAAATTTTGGTTCAAATATAAAAATTGAAACCATTTGAAACTGAATGGGATCCTCAGCCCTGGAAATGTTCAAACAATTGCTAAATGATCATCCATGATGGCAACAATTTGTCTTCTATATTGACTCTTAGGTTCTACTTCTTTCTTACTGTGCTCCCCAATTTGTAGATTTAAACTTTTCCTTTTGATTTTGTTCTGAGGTTATGTTCCAATAACTGATCTACATATCTTCCTTTTTCTTCTGTATAGTAATATAAAAATAATAGTTATCACATATTGGATTCTTACTCTGTGATAGCTTCACCATACTTTAAAAATAGTGATGGGAGACTGTGGAAAATCCAGAGCAGAGTAGCAAAAATGATTTTAATATTAGAACAAGCTATAAAATGCAAATTTCGTTAAAAGGCAAGGTGTAATTAGAATCTCATCTTCAATGATTGATAAGAGAAGAAATGTTTAACTTTTTAAAAATCATTTAGAGGATTAAAAAAAGAAAAGTGGTTAAAATAGAAGCAGTAGAAAATTTTATTGAAAATAATGAAGACTTCTGTGGCTATCAAGGTTTAGAAAACCCAGCATGAGCACCCGAAGACTACTGTTGAATCTGTACAGGGTCTAAAAATCTCTTCATAGCTGGCTAAAGATGCCTAAGCCACTGCTCAATTCATAAAATCATTTTAGCAATTGGTTTTTAAGTACTTACAGAGAAAATGAAAAGCACAAGAAATATTGATATTATTGGAACTAAAATCTTTTGCCTATTGACTTCAAAGAAGAAACTAGATGGCTGATTCTGGACTGTTTTGCTGTCCTGCCTTCTGAAGGCTTAATGATGGGCCCTCGAAAATCCAGTCTAATTCTCAGATTCTCATCCTTCTCTGAAGTTTCAGTAGGGAATGAAAATTTCATTTTGAATCAGGTAGAAAGCATTCATTTATTTCTTCATACTACCAGAATGTAAAAATACACATTTTGCATGATCTTTGTGATGAGCAGGCAATTTATGCTTTGATTTATCTCTTTTAATGAGGGTGATTCATAATGTAGTTCATCAATATATCAAAGTAGATCACAAGGCAAAATTATCTATCCTATGTGACCACTCAAGCATTTTTTAATGAGAAAAAATTATGCAAGGCAAAGGAAAACACATGGCATGCATTCCAGTGTCAGAACACATTACTCTCTGAGACTATAGTAGCCATTTTCACATTATCCACCCTGTATTAAACAGGCATAAATTCTTTCAGGCCTACGTTCTCAGAATAGTTTATTTCTATTAAAAGTTTAAACTCTTAGATGCGTAGCAGTTTGTTCAGAGCAAGACAGGTGGGTACAATCTCATGAGTATTGTGCAAGTACCTGAAAGAGCCAGATGCAAGGCCTTAGAGAAGAGGTTCAGCTAGGCATATAAAGCATGATGCCCAAAGGGTAGGGCAATCTACAGGCATAGTAAAATGTGCATACAATGGGATAATGGTCCATGGTTCATTTCAAACCAGTCTGATGCTGCAATGGGCAGATGAATTAAAATAATTATTTTTCTTATCAAATGTAACTAATATTCGACACCAGTGCAAGTGTTAATAATAGGGAGGTGTGATGGTCAGGTTTATGTGTCAACTTGGCCAGGTGATATTGCCCAATTGTCTGGTGGAGCAAACACTGGCCTGTCTGTTGCTGTGAGGGCATTTCAGGAACTTAAATCATGAGTATGTTGGCTGCATCCACAGCTGATTACTTCTGCAGTAAGCTAAGGAAGCATCTTCTGCAATGAGTGATAGTTAATCTTATCACCCAAAGGCTTTTAAGGAGGATTCAGAAGAGACAATCTCTCTTTCCACTTCAGCCAGCCTGAACTCCTGAGAGTTCATTGAGGACCTTCATTGGAGCTGCCAGCTCATGGCCTGCCCTACAGATTTTGGACTATTTCATCCCCACGGTTGTGTGAGACACTTCTGTAAATCTCATTTTAAGAAAAATTCTGTTGGTTCTGTTTCTCTAGAGAACCCTGACTAATACAGGAGATATATGGGAATCCTTCATTTTATGCATGATTGCTCTATAAACCCACAACTTCTCTAACAAAAAATGAAAAATAGAGAATTAATGACCATATAATCCAGGTATGAGTTGGCAGAAGTGTGGGACCTCAGTTTTCTCAACTGGAAAATGGGGCTAAAATATTACCTCTAGGGACAGGATATAGTTAGGATTGAAGAAGATAATGAATATAAAAACATTAGCTCACTGCCTGGCAGTGCTAGCTCTTCTCAAAGGTACACAAATACCAAATAAGGGCTAGAAAAGCTGAATGATGTTAGTTATAAGATTGACCAGTAAAGATTGTGAGAATTCCTTGCTTATTATATTTTTGTTGGTACATTTCTGGGTAGCTTGCAGTCAACTATAACTTCTAATTCTCTTAAGCTATGCTGATTTTTTATTTTAATATTTTTATTGTAAAAACTTAACATACAATCACACTAACATTCTTAACATGCAAACATTCTATACATGGTATACAAGCAATGGCTTACAATATCATCACATAGCTGTGTATTCATCACCATGATCATTTTTTGAACATTTGCATCACTCCAGCAAAAGAAATTAAAAAAAGAAAAAAGAAAAAATCAAACATACCATACCCTTTACCCCTCCCTCTCGTTGACCACTAGTATTTCAATCTACTCAATGTATTTTTAACCTTTGTTCCCGCATTACTTGTTTAATTTTTAACTTTTTTATTATATAATGTAACACATATACAATGCAAAGAAAGTAAAGAAACAGTAATTTTCAAATCACTCTTCAACAAGTAGTTACAGGACAGAACCCAAAGTTTGTCATGGGCTACCATACCATCATCTCAGATTTTTTCTTCTAGCTGTTCCAGAATATAAGAAGCTAGAAGGAATAAATATATTCTTTTTAACATTATTTTATTGTGAATAATAACGTGCAAAAAACCAATACATTTCCAAGTACATTTTTTATCACATAGTTGTGTATTCATCACAGTGATCATTTTTTTGAACATTTGCATCTCTCCAGCAAAAGAAAGAAAAAAGGAAAAAACTCATACATGCCATGCCACTTACCACTCCCTTTCATTGACCACTAGTGTTTCAATCTACTCAATTTATTTTAACTTTTGCTCCCCCATTATTTGTTTATTTTTTATCCATATTTTTTACTCATCTGTCCATACCATAGATAAAAGGAGCATCAGACACAAAGTTTTCACAATCACACAGTCACATTGCGAAAGCTATATCATTATACAATCATCTTCAAGAAACATGGCTACTGGAACAGAGCTCCACATTTTCAGGCAGTTCCCTCCAGCCTCTCCATTACATCTTGAATAACAAGGTGATATCTACTCAATGTGTAAGAATAACCTCCAGGATAACCTCTCGACTCTGTTTGGAATCTCTCAGCCATTGACACTATATTGTGTCTCATTTCTCTCTTCTCCCTTTCAGTTGAGGTTTTCACAATCCCTTGATGCTAAATACCAGCTCATTATAGGACTTCTGTCCCACATTGCCAGGGAGACTTACACCCCTGGGAGTGATGTCCCACATAGAGAGGGGGAGGGCAGTAAGTTCACTTGCCATCTTAGCTGAGAGAGAGGCCACATCTGAGCAACAAAAGAGGTTCTCTGGAGGTGACTCTTAGGCCTAATTTTAAGTAGGATTAGCCTATCCTTTGTGGGGTAAGTTTCATAGGAACAAACCTCAAGATCGAGAGCTTGGTCAATTGATTTGGTTGTCCCCACTGTTTGTGAGAAGATCAGGAATTCTACAAATGGGAAATTTGAATTTTCCCCGTTTCTCCCCATTCCCCCAAGGAGACTTTCCAAATACTTTATTTACATTTCAAAACACTCTGGGATTTATCAGGGCATCACACTAACCTGGACAAACCTACAAAATCTCATGCCCTATTCAAGGTTCCATGTACTTATGGTGTTCAATTAAACTGACCATATAAGTTAAATTAAGAAATACACTACTTAAAATACAAATTCTGTGCTAAATAAACATTGCTTGCCTTAGTCTCACACAGAAGTTGAAGCTTTAAAATATGAATGACCATCTATTTTCAACACCCTGCAATATTGACATTCCTTTGTTCTTCCTCAGGCAAAAATATTTTTTAATTTGTATAATTAGTCACTATCAGCCCACGCTCTAGGCATTCCAAGATTGTACCATTTCAGTCTTTATCATCTATCTTTCCTTCTGGTTTCATATGTGTCCCCAGCCATCCTCCCTCTATCATTCTCATATTCAGCTTCATTCAGTGTACTTACATTATTGTGCTACAATCAGGTAGTATTGTGAATTTTTACAATCAGTCCTATTGCACAGCCTGTATCCCTTCAGCTCCAATTACCCAATCTCTACCCTAGTTCTATATCCTGATAATCTGTTCTTAACTGAAATTCTCCAAGTTCACTCATTAATGTTAGTTCATATCCGTGAGATCATACAGTATTTGTCCTTTTGTTTCTGGCTAATTCCACTCAGCATAATGTCCTCAAGGTCCACCCACATTGTTACATGTTTCATGACTTTATTCTTTATTCCATCATACACATATACCACAGCTTGTTTAGCCACTCATCTGTTGATGGACATTTGGACTGTTTCTCTCTCTTGGCAACTGTAAATAATGCTGTTATAAACATTGGTGTGCAAATGTCCATTTGTGTCCTTGCCCTCATGTCCTCTGACTAGATACCTAGCAATAGGATTGCTGAATCTTATGGCAATTCTATACTTAGCTTCCTGAGGAACCACCAAACTACCTTCCACAGTGGTTGTATCATTTTACATTCCCACCAACAGTGGATAAATGCGCCTCTTTCTCCACAACCTCCCCAGCAGTTGTCATTTCCTGTTTTTTTTTTTTTTTTGATAACGGCCATTCTCTGGTGGGTGTGAGATAATATCTCATTGTGCTTTTGATTTGCATTTCCCTAATAGGTGGGGAAGTTGAGAATCTTTTCATGTGCCTTTTAGTCATTTGTATTTCCTCTTTTGAGAAGTGTCTGTTCATGTCTTTTGCCCATGTTTAAATAGGGTTATTTGTCTTTTTATTCTTGAGTTGAACAATCTCTTTGTATATTCTGGACACTAGACACTTATCTGATGTGTCATTTCCAAATATTGTCTCCCATTGTGTAGGCTGCCTTTTTACTTTCTTGACAAAGTTCTTTGATGCACAAAGTGTTTAATTTTGAGGCATTCCAATTTATCTGTTTCTTTATTCAAAGCTCGTGCTTTGGGTATAAGATCTAGGAAACTGCCTCCTATTACAAGTTTTATAAGATATTGCCATACATTTGCTTCTAAAAATTGTATGGCCTTAACTCTAATGTTTAGGTCTTTGATCCATTTTGAGTTATTTTTTGTATAAGGCATGATAAATGGATCCTCTTTCATTCTTTTGCATATGGATATCCAGTTCTCCAAGTACCAAATAAAAAAAGATTGAAGAGACTGCTCTGTCCCAGGTGAATTGGCTTGACTGCCTTATCAAAGATCTATTGTTTGTAGATGAGAGAGTCCATATCTGAACACTCCATTCAATTCCATTGGTCAGTATATCTTCATGCCAGTACCATGCTGTTTTGACCACTGTAGCTTTGTAATATGCCTTAAAGTCAGGTAGTGTGAGAGCTATGACTTCATTTTTCTTTCTCAAGTTATTTTTAGCTATTTGTGGCAACCTGCTCTTCCAAATAAATTTGGTTATTGGTTTTTCTATTTCTGAAAAATAAGTTTTTGGGACTTTAATTGGTATTGAATCAAATCTATAAATCAATTCCAGTAAAATTGACATCTTGACTATATTTAGTCTTCCAGTCCATGAACACAGTATGCTCTTCCATTTATTTAGGTGTTCCCTGATTTCTTTTAGCAATTTTTTGTAATTTTTTTTGTATAGGTCTCTTGTATCCTTAGTTAAATTTATTCCTAAATGTTTTATTCTTTAGGTTGCAATTGTAAGTGGAATTTTTTTCTTGATTTCCCACTCAGATTGCTCATTACTAGTTTTGGTAGTTAGATTCTGTTGTCAACTTGGCCAGGTGAAGGCACCTAGTTCTGTTGCTGTGGACATGAGCCAATGGTACGTGAACCTCGTCTGTTGCTGATTTACATCTGCAGCCAGCTAGGAGGTGTGCCTGCTGCAATGAATGACATTTGAGTTAACTGGTTGGTGCGTAAGTGAGAGAGCTCAATGTAGCACAGCCGAAGCAGCTCAGCATACTTCATCTCAGCACTTGCAGCTCAGCCCAGGCCTTTGGAGATGCAGAAAGAAATCACCCTGGGGAAAGTTGTTGGAACCCAGTGGCTTGGAGAGAAGGCCAGCAGAGACCATCCTGTGCCTTCCCACGTAAGAAAGAACCTCAGTGGAAAGTTAGCTGCCTTTCCTCTGAAGAACTAACATAATAAATCCTCTTTAATTAAAAGCCATTCCATGTCTGGTGTGTTGCATTCCAGCAGCTAGCAAACTAGAACACTAGTGTATAGAAACACTATAGATTTTTGAGTGTTGATCTTGTAAACTGCTACTTTGCTGTACTCATTTATTAGCCATAGGAGTTTTGCTGTGGATTTTTTGGGTTGTATTTTTTTTTTTAATTTGCATATGGGCAGGAGGCACCAGGGATCAAACTCCAGACCTCCAGCACGGCAGGTCGGAGCTCTGCCTGCTGAGCCATGGCAGCCGCCCGATTTTTTGGGGTTTTTGATATACAGTATCATATCATCAGAAAACAGTGAGAGTTTTACTTTTCCTTTCCAATTTTGATGCCTTGTATTTCTTTTGCTTGTTTCTAGCTCTGGCTAGAACTTCCAACACAATGTTGAATAACAATGGTGACAGTGGATATCCTTGTCTTGTTCCTGATCTTACAGGGAAAGCTTTCAGTCTTTCCCCATTGAGGATGATATTAGCTGTGGGTTTTTCATATATTCCCTTTATCATGTTAAGGAAGTTCCCTTCTATTCCTATTCTTTGAAGTGTTTTCATCAAGAAAGGATGTTGAATTTTGTCAAATGCCTCTTCTGCATCAATTGAGATGAACATGTCATTTTTCTGCTTTGATTTGTCGAAATGGTGTATTGCATTAATTAATTTTCTTATGTTGGATCATCCTTGCATAACTGGAATAAATCCGACTTGGTCATATTCTTTTAATATGTTGCTGGATTTGATTAGCAAGAATTTTGTTGAGGATGTTTGCATCTATATTCATTAGAGAGATTGGTCTGTAATTTTGTTTTCTTGTAGTATCTTTGTCTGGCTTTGGTATGAGAGTGATGTTGGTTTTATAGAAAAAGTTAGGTAGCCTTCCCTCCTCTTCAATTTTTTTGAAGACTTTGATCACGATTGGTACTAATTTTTTCTTAAATGCTTGGTAGTATTCATATGTGAAGCTATCTGGTCCTGGACTTTTTTTTTGTGAGCTTCTTAATGACTGATTCAGTTTCCTTACTTTTGATAGGTTTGTTGAGGTCATCTATTTCTTCTCGAGTCAATGTTGGTTTTTCATGCCTGTCTAGGAAGCTGTTCGTTATCTATGTTGTTTAGTTTATTGGAATAAAATTGCTCATAATGTCCTCTCATTACCTCCTTTATTTCTTCAGGGTCAGTGGTTATGTCTACTCTTCCATTTTTGATCTTACTTATTTGCATCCTCTTTCTTTTACTTTTTGTCGTCCTTGCTAAGGGTCCATCAATTTTATTGATTTTCTCATAGAACCAACTTCCGGTTTTGCAGATGTTCTCAATTACTTTCATTTTCTCAATTTTGTGTATTTCTGTTCTAATCTTCATTATTTCTTTATTTTTGCTTGCTTTGGGGTTAGTTTGCTTTTCTTTCTCTAGTTCTTCCAATGAACAGTTAATTCCTTGATTTTTGCTCTTTCTTCTTTTTTGATATAGGCATTTAAGGCAATGAATTTCCCTCTTAGCAATGCTTTTGCTGCATCCCATAAATTTTGATATGTTATGTTTTCATTTTCTTTTGCCTCAAGATATTTACTGATTTCTCTTGTAATTTCTTCCTTGACCTACTGGTTGTTTAAGAGTGTGTTGCTGAGTCTCTGTATATTTTTGAATTTTCTGGCCCTCTGCCTGTTATTGGTTTCCAATTTCATTCCTTTATGATCTGAGAGTGTGTTTTGTAAGATTTCAATCTTTTAAAATTCATTGAGACTTGCTTTGCAACCCAGCATATGGTCTATCCTTGAGAATGACCCATGATCACTTGAGAAAAAAGATGTATCCTACTGTTGTGGAGTGTAATGTTCTATAGATATCTGTTAAGTCTAGTTGATTTATTGTATTTTTCAAATTCCTTGTTTCTTTACTGATCCTCTGCCTAAATGTTCTATCTATTGATGAGACCAGGGAATTGCAGTCTCCAACTATAATGGTAGATGTGTCCATTTCTCTTTTTGGTGTTTTTAGTGTTTGCCTCATGTGTTTTGGAGCACTCTGGCTCGGTACATAAATATTTATCATTGTATCTTCTTGTTGAATTGCTCCTTTTATTAAAACATAGTGTCCTTCTTTGTCTCTTAATTGTTTTACATTTGAAATCGAATTTGTTGGATATTATTATAGACACTCCTGCTCTTTTCTGATTGTTGTTTGCATGAAATATCTTTTCCCAACCTTTCACTTTCAACCTATATTTGTCCCTGGTTGTAAAATGCATCTCCTATAGACAGCATATAGATGGATCCCTTTTTTAAAATCTATTCTGCCAGTCTATGTCTTTTGATTGGGGGGTTTAATCCATTAACATTTCGTTTATTACTGTAAGGGCAGTACTTTCTTCTAACGTTTTGCCTTTTGGATTTATATGTCTTTTTTTTTTCTCTTTTTACCTTTACTGATAGTCTTCATTTCTACACTCTTCTCCACACCTCTCTCTCCTGTCTTTTCCTATCTTCCTCTAGTGCTCCCTTTAGTATTTCTTGCACAGCTGGTCTCTTGGTCACAAATTCTCTCAGTAATTTTTTGTCTGAAAATGTTTTTATTTCCCCCTCATTTTTTAAGGACAATTTTGCTGGATATAGAATTCTTGGTTGGTTGATTTTCTCTTTTAGAATCTTAAATATTTAATGTCATTGTCTTCTCACCTCTGTGGTTTCTGCTGAGAAATCTATGCATAGTCTTATTGGGCTTCCCTTGTATGTGATGGATTACTTTTCTCTTGCTGCTTTCAAAATTCCCTCTTTCTCTTTGACATTTGACATTCTGATTAGTAATTATCTTGGAGTATGTCTATTTGGATCTATTCTATTTGGGGTAAGCTACACTTCTATTTGGGGTAAGCTACACTTCTTGGATATGAAATTTTAAGTCTTTAATAAAAGTTGGGAAATTTTCAGTGATAATTTCTTCCATTAGTCTTTCTCCTCCTTTTCCCTTTTCTTATTCTTCTGGGACACCCACAGCACATATATTCATGTGCTTCATGCTGTCATTCAATTCCCTGAGTCCATCCTCATATTTTCCCATTCTTTTCCCTATATTTTCCTTTGCTTGATGGATTTCAGATGTCCCATCCTCCAGTTCACAAATCCTTTCTTCTGCCTCTTGAAATCTAACATTGTAGGTTCCATGGTTTTTTTACACATCTCTTCTACTGTGCCTTTTATTCCCATATGTTCTGTGATTTGTTTTTTCAGACTTTTGATTTCTTCTTTTTGTTCACCCATTGCCTTCTTCATATCCTCCCTCAACTCATTGATTTGATTTTGCTGAGATTTTCCATGTCTGTTCAAACATCCTGAATTAGTTTCAACTCCTGTATCTCATTTGTATTGTTGGTTTGTTCCTTTGACTGGGCCATATCTTCAATTTTCCTAGTATTGCTGGCATCTAGGAATTTAATTTCCTTAATTGGTTTATTCTGGAGATTGTTTTCACTCTTTTACCTAGGATTTTCTTGCTGGATGGTTTTTTCTCTATCTGTTCTTTGACATTCATTTCAGCTTATTCTAGATATCTAGCATAGATTTTGTTTAACGGATCAGAATTTTTCAGTTCTTGTTTCTTGCCCTGCCTATATGGAGCCTTATTTTTACCTTTGGCTAGTCTACTTAGATTTTGTAGACCCCTCTGCCCCCCCCAGTCAGATTTTCCCAGACTAGACCGGCCTCTTCTTAGGAGGAAAGAGTCACCTGTATCAGTTTTCCCCGAGGGTGAGACCCAGCAGGTTGACAGACTTTCCTGTGAAGCCTCTAGACACTGTGCTTTTCCTGTCCTGCCCAGTATATGGTGCTTTTTTGCCTGCAACTTCCCACCAGTATAAAGTGATGTAATGCCTTTAACTTCAGCAGACTCTCCCTGCTGGGGGCATGGTTGAGACAGAGGGGAGTTTGTAGGCTGGCTTTAATTGCTTCAGTTTTCCAGGCACTTGGGTCTGAATTTCTTGAGGGAGGGATTCCACCTGAGCTGGGCCTCACCCCTCTCCTGGGGGAAGGCACAGCCTCCAGGGAATTAATTCCTTTCACCTAACCAGACTCTTTGTCTCTCAGACAAGCTTAATTCCTCCCTTGCCTGGGGTGGTTGGAGCCTGAGAAGCCTTGCAGTTCTATCTAATGAGCAATTAAGCAGTAGAAACAAAGCAAAAAAAAATCCTTTTCAGGACAGGACCCCAGTTCCTTGGGTTTGTTAATCAAGAGCTTAAGTTGGGACATTTCTCTATGGCTCTCCAGGTTCTATGTGCTGCCCCCCCCCCCTTTTAGGGTCCAGCTGTTTTCAATTATTTTGTGCTGTCTAATCCAAAAACTTTTCTTTGTGTGTGAGCCCTGCCCCCTCTACACCTGGGCAAAAACTCCTAGTAACTTTAGCTCTGACTCGAGGTTTATCTGAGCTGGGGGCCTATTTTCAGTAGTCAGAATTTGTTAATTAATTCCACAATTGGAGCTTGATTGAGCTCAGCCCTTGCTTCTGGTAAACTCTCCTTTCCCCTCTGGGAACCAGCCTGTAGGGGAAGGCCACTGGCATCTGCAGTTTGGGGGACTTATAGTTCTTGGTGGGATCGCAGCTGGTCCAGCTTGTCCAGAATGGTGTACACTGTGTGTCCAGTCACTGATGTAGCCCCAGCAGTTGTTCCCTACTGTCCCTGGCTATTTACTAGCTGCTTTGGAGGGTGAACTAAATTTCACACCTCACTTAGCTGCCATCTTGGAACCTCTCTGTTATGCTGATTTTTTTTTCTTTTTTCTTTTTTTTTTTTTTGCATGGGCAGGCACTGGGAATAGAACCTGGGTTTCTGGCCTGGCAGGTGAGAACTCTATCTGCTGAGCCACCATGGTCCACCATATGCTGATTTTTAATGAGGCTACTTGCATTCTGTTGGATGTGTCCGAGGTTTTGTTATTTTGATCTTTAAGTCTAATCTTTTCCCTAAGACTTTCCATTTTCTACTATTGATTTTATATCTGTTTCACAGGAAGATTTTCCCAATATATCTATGTTGCTTTGTAATTTATTTCAGTCTCCATAGTCCTGCTTGCTTTAAAATCATATGGACATTTCACATAACACATTCTTTATTTCTTAGTACTGGAGACTTGAATAAAAGTCCTATCCTTTCATCTTTGTCCAACAGAGGTGCTAGCTCTTCTCAAAGGTACAGAGATACAAAGTAAGGGCTAGCAAAGAAGGCAGAGCATACTGAATTGTTTTGTATCCTGAAATTTTATTGTGACTTCTTTTGAGCTCTATATATACAGTTCCAGACTTACTTCTATGCATGAATTATGTTGTTTATAGATGGCTTCTATCTCCCAACCACCCAAAATTTATTAATAGAAATTGTATTCCCAAACCATAGGGACAGCAGCAGTACTTGGGATGTGATTGTTTATTACAACTCAATTAAATCCTCTTATAAATGTGTAAGTAAATATATAATCAAATGGGATGTAATATAGCTGCTTATTTTTAATCTGTGGGCTGAAGAATTCAGGGAAATCAATGTGGGATATTTTCTAGTTTTAGTGAAAAGCAAATATTTTAAAGGAACTAGCATTCATTACAGATTGCTTGTGTTTAACATATCTTCTGAAATACAATTTGTTTTTATCGAGGCAGTTGAAAGAAATTAAGAATGAATCATTGAGTTTAGCTGTAGAATGGAGCTGCCCATAATCTCATCAATTTATATAACATGAAGAAATTGGGATACTAAATTGGCATCATTTGGTATAATCTTCAGAGTAATTATTCTTCAGTTGATTTAGCATACTAGATAAAAATAAAGGTTAATGCCTATGCTAATTGGGAAAATTTTGTTAGCCTTTTATTGAGTATTTTAATGCATGTAAATACTAAGATTTATCATATTGCAATCAGATCACTATCATATATAAAACACATAGATCAGAGCTTGTCAAAATTTAGCTATAATATGAATTAATGTAAGACACATTTGATCTCTGTTAGAGAAAAATATTTCACTGGAGAATTATAAATAGTGAGGGCAATCACTTCTGAAATATTATTTAGGGTTACTAAGGGCCACAGGCAAAGAAGAGATAGTGGCAATCCTGCTTCTCCCTTGTGTTAATGAGAAAATAATTGTTTGAGTATGTCTTTGGTTCCAAGCAAAATCCTAGCAGGGTGGACTTTGAGGATTTGTTCTTCACACCCTTTGAGAGAAGAGAGTGGCTAAAAAGACCTTAGAAAGATGTTAATCAAAATTATTAAAGTTTCTGTGTTCTAAAATCTCCTTCGTTGAAGGAAAAATTACATTCAAATGCATTAAATTCTGTATTTTTTATTGAATTTGTTAAGGTGGATGTATTATGATGTATCCACCATGATGTCACCAAGTTCCTTAATTCTACTTTATAGAGCTGCCATTTGATTCCTGTCTTAGCGCACCAGGATGGCTCTAGTGTTACCCTCAAGACCGTATTTCTTCTACCTCTTTCTTCTTTATAATGTGGATTTTGTTGCCATCATAGGTGTTTCAAGAAGTTACACAACACTGGTTTGATTTCCTTCTCCAGAATAAATGAAATCTTCATCTACAGTAGCCTCATAGAAATCTCTAAGAAATGGGAATGGATTTTTCACTTGACCCATGGTTCTCAATTAATTTACATTTTGTTCAGTCTGGTGATTCTTGTCTCTGTATCTAGATGTGATGAAAAGGGTGTCAATTTACATTGAAAGTTATTTACATAATACAACAAAAATTAAATTCATCATGACCCATAAGAGAATTTTTTTCTTGAACTTGATTTCAGGGAGAAAGAAGTAAATAATCTGACAAACTCTCATCAGTGATTTATTGTAATAACTTCCTTGGTGTATGTTGAAGTCAGTATAAATTTCATTTAGAATCTTATACTTTTACTTACATTCCTCAACAATCATAGTAATTGGCGAGAATGCTGACTTTGAAGCTCTGAAGTTTGTCAATCAACATATATTTAATTTACTATGTGAGCCTCTAAGATTCAACTATTTTTCAAATGCTTTATTATGCCAGAAAAGTGGATAAATATGTGTTATAATGATGGTCAACAACAAAAAAGGTGAAACAAAAAAGGATTTCAATAACCAGAAGACATCATTTTCTGAAACTTTTTAAAAATTAAGTCATTGAATAAAAAACCCTCACTGATCCAATTACCCAGCTTGTTACCCAATTAAATTAAGGCTTGTTCTTCCTGAACAGAATTATATAATCAATATGGCAACTAAAGCATAGGAAGTGGACTTAGCTTCTGAGGACCTAAGCCCAAATTCAAATTTTGCTATTAACCACTGAGTGACTTAATTAATGTATTTCCCAAACCTCAATTTTCTCATCTCTAAAATAAGGATGATGGTACTCAAAGTAAAGGACTGTTGTAAAGGTTAAATGAGACAATGTATAAGAAGGTGGTTTTTAAATTGCAGTGTTAAAAATCATTATTATTCACACTATTAGTGCTTTAAATGATGGAGAATTTTTATATTCTCCAGAATATCTAAATCATCTTGATGTTTAACCTTTAATTTTTTAAAGCCCTTGAATGCTCCCCTCCTATTCAAACTGCCCTTGAATACTGGTACCAATTTCCAAATGACTGATAAAGACAAAGGATAAAGATATAAGAATATTTTGGCATATGGTGCTGATTAACAAAAATCCCAGGAGACAGTATCTATATGTAGCAAAATCTCATATTTCATAAAACTACCTTCATGGTTAGACATCCAGATACTACATATGTTGATTTGTACCCCTAATCCAGATTCCCTGGGCAGATTTTGTATGTTTGTTTCCCCTGGAGCTCCAGACCAGTCTGCCTGTTTCTGATTTATATTTCTTGAATATATTAAATAGAAAATGGCATAAAGCCATTCTGTTTCCTTTTAGTATGTGCATTTGGGTTTTCCAAGGGAAAAGCAGTTAGTTCCCTGAAGTGCCCAGAAACTCCTTTACTCCCAGCTAACTGTACCTCTATAGGAGGGCTAAGCATTTCCATCTGAGCATTATCAGTCCATTGAACAGTATTTCAAAAGAAGCAGTGAAGACATTTTTGCCCAAATAATTTTAAGTTACTAGATCTTGGAGAATGTCTTGGAAGGAACAGTGCTGCAACACTGTTTTCATACCAAGAAGTAAAATAGATCTTTAAAAGAACTTCTAATTTGCTTTCTATTTGCTATGATTTTAATGTTCACCTAAATACTATTTGTTTTCATTCTTTGCAGGTAATATATGATATTAAACTGTCAGTTGTATGTAAGACTGGGGCAAATCTGTATCATTGAAATCCATGGATAATTGTAACACCTTGTTGTTAGTTTACAGCTTCAATCTTCTTCCTCTTAAATCCACTTGAAATAAAAAAGATAGAGTTGCTAATAAGCAGAGATAAAAGGGACTTCACAGGTCATCAAGCAATTCCTTACATTTTTCAGATGAGGAATTTGGATCCAGAGAAAGAAAAGACTCTTCCAAAGTCACATAGCTATATAATAGCCGAGCTGGGACTTAAGTTATTTTTTCTGACTCCTTGTTCAGAGTTCATTCTGTCACATCATACTGGTCAATCTCAAATATTAATTGCTATAAAGTAGTCATTGGGAAGTCAGATCAGTTGACTTCTTCTCTCTAAAATGGAAGATGCTGGAATCCTATTCACTGACCCTCTTCTACTATATCTTGTCCCATTTTCTCTATCTGCAATGCCACTACTTTAGTAGTTGCTCTCACCATTTCCTGCCCAAAGGCTTGTGTTTCTCTCACAACTGGTTTCCCTACCTTCAGTCTTCATCCAATCCATCAACCACATTGCTATTTGTGTGTGTTTATAAATAAGACTTACTTATGTTCTTGTGATTAAAATCCTTCAAAGACTCACCATCACTTACTTCACTTAGTACAGCATGAAGTCCAAACAAGCCTCCTCATAGTCTAATCCTTAAATACTTCTTGAGCCTCTTCTTTCATTATTTTTCTCAACACTGAACACACCCTTTTCTTTGTATGACATGGCTTTAAAATAGTACTTGCTGAGTCCCTGAGGTGCTATACTACTTCTTGCTTCTGAGTTTTTGCAAAGATTATACCTTGAAATAATCTCCTTCCTTCATTTGGCCACCTACTGAAATACTCATGCTTCAAGATCCAGCTAAAATGTTTCTTTTTAATGAAGCATTCTCCATAACTTGAGTAAAGTTAATTACAATCTTTTTTTTTGTAACACCACTGTACCAGTTACATAATTTCATTGTAATACTATATTATAAATAAATGATTCACCTAGAGTGTATTGAATGCTTTTTAAAGAAAAGGACCTGGTTTTAATTCTCACCTTGTTCTATCTGTATGCAGGGTCTGACTGTGGGGCTTACACACCTCTGGTCAAAGGGTAAATTTTCTGTCCAGAAAAGGTTGAAGGGTAGTGAAAGAGGGATTGATCTTGTCTCCTAACCCTATAACATTTATGTCCTAGGGGCTGGCTGGCTAGTTTGTCATGATGAATAAACTGGGTCCTTAAACACTGAATCCATTCAAATTGGCTATGATATGTCAGGCTGGAACCAGCACAACTTTCTTAGCTCCTTCTCTCAGACAAATCAGAAGTTTTTGTTCTCTTACATCATTTTATGGCTTCAGTCTCCACAATCAATACCTGCAAATCTATTTATTCAACCTATAGAACATTCCTCTCATCTGTTATAGTGTTTCAATCCCTCTTGATTCCTTCCTTAGAATCTCAGAACATTTTGTCTGTGATATTGTGATAGTTTCCTATCTGATTTCTCCACCAGTCTTTTTCACTAATTATCAACTTCAGGAGAAAACTACCAAGTGTTAACATAAAATTGTCTTTGACTTTTGCGCAGGAATAGGTTGTGGGTTAAGTAGCATTAGCTCAATATAAATGCTTAAATATTGGTATATGTACAGAAGCATATGTAGTACTGCCTTGGGAGTTGATAGGCATTTGGATGATTCCAAAAATAATATCTGGTAGGAATAAAATAATACTGCATAAAATGGCTTAATATTATTTTATATTGGTCTTTCCTGAGAGATAACAGAAAGATAGAAATTATCCAATATTCAGATGTCATGGTTTTGAGTAGCTATCCTGGATATACTCCATTTCCCCCCCAAAGATTCATGTTCCACCCATCTCCACCTTTTTCAGTTCCCTGGGTGGCAAGCTTCTTTGGACTTTATGAACAATCTCTTTCTGCTCTGGTTTCTGTTTGGATATAGCCAATGAGATGCAGTCACAGAAGATCAGAAAACTAGAGAAAAGAGAGACTGGGCTACAAGTTGGCTGTGGTTTCATTTATTTCTCAAAAGCCATTTTATCCCCTTTACCATGGCAGCTGTAGGCATGGTAATGTATCTATATTCTTCCTAGCCTGGGGTATTACATGAGACCTTGTGGATTCTCCTTAACCCTCTGAGTTTCCTTTAACACTGGCCACACTTTTAAAGAGTCTTTTTATTAAACTGTTCCCAATTACCCCATTTGAATGTACCATTTGTTTTCTGCCAGGACGCTGACTGATACAGTGTCTTTACTGGACATTGGTCTATTTAATAACTGCCAGAAAGAAGGAATGAATGGAATACTCCAAAACAAAAGGCATGTTTGCTTGTGGGTGTGTGTGTAGATGTTACTCAACATGTATCTGACAAAGATAATAACTCTATCAGTTATCCAGAGGTAGATTACATAACCAGTTTATTTGGGTGTTCATTGAGGAGTTATAATTTATATGGATGCTTTATTAGTCATAATAGGCTAAACTTATGCTGCAATAAAAGACAGCACACCAAATCTCACGAGATTAACACAATAAAATTTTATTTCTCACTCTGTTGAAGTCTACTGGGAGTCTGGATATTTCCCCAGGGGTGGCTGTCCTCCTTGCAGTAACTCAACAATCTAATGATTTTGCGATTCCATGATCCCAATATAAAGTTTTTTATGCTATCATTCTAATGTGAAAAGAGGGAGACTGGAGTTGTTTAGGGGTTTGACACTGCCTCGATCCATAAGTGATATGAATCATTTCCAAACGCATTTCATTGATGATTGCCAATCATATGGTCCTGCCAAATTGCAAGGGGCAAGGGAAGTGTTTTTTGTATATCCAGTCAGGAGAGCCATAAGCTCAGGAAATGAGAATTGGTAAACAAATCTATCACAGGTCCTGTGATAAGATTGGTTTTGTGGTTGTGGTATTTGCTTATACATACTTACATTTCTTTTTCAGATTAAAATTATTGTAGACTTGATTTTTTTTTTGTTCTTTGGGGTAAAGCCAAATTGTTTTTGGAGCAGAATCTTTGCTTTGCTGGCACTATTCTCTTGACATGATCCCAGGGAAATTTACAATTGACTTCTATTAAGATGGTGTCCTTGTAGAATCCTTAGCATGTACCATTGACTGAAGCCAGCAGAATAGAATAGCTCCATAGCTCCATTCCAGGTAATCATCAGAAAGTATAGTTTTGAAGTCTTTGCATAAAGGATCTTATAAAAACTACTCATTGAAACTGGTTGTTGTATTTCATGTAAGGTTGCTATTTAGGTTATTTTTACTGTATTTCACAGCATTCTCTTTATGAGGAACCATAGGTAAATTCTGTTCTTAATAACAAGAAAAGTAATGTGCTTTTTTTTTTTCTGAATAGCTTAAACTAATCTCAAGGACAATGCAAATTGTGTAGATAGCGATGTTTCCCTTTCATTTTGGCTGCTAGTTCATTAGGAGCTAAATTTATGGTTTACTTACTCACAAGTATACCTGCCTGCAAAATGTGCATGTAGTTTCACTCCTAGTTTCATCTTATTTTCTGCAATCTTTTCTATCTTGATTTTATTATGGTTTTATTTCCACTTTATCTTGATATATTGTTTATATGTCTATACACTGCTTACAAGGTAGCATATAACTACACATAAAATCAAATATTGTTACCTGTATGAAGCCTTAAATATTAAATTTTCCCAGTAGCTAGTGTGGTTCAGCCTGTAAAAGATTTCTTTCTACTACAGAGATTTAGTATTTTGTAATGAGTGCAATATAGAATTCTTAGATGTGTGTTTTTTTAAGCCTTAGTAAACAAGCTCATTGTAAAAAAACCAAGTAAATATTTCATGCAAGGTTTTCAGGATAGCATCCTCAAATTTGCCACGTTGTCTGGCATAATATGATTAAATAGACCCATCTTTAACTAAGACGAAAATGTTGCAAAATACATGGAAGGATGTTTTCATTCACTTTGGGCTTGTGAATGATCTTAATAGTGAATCATTTCACTTAGGTGTTGAAACCTTGAGGTATAGACAGCAATCAGTGATTTGAGGCTCAGGGCTGGCAGCTACTTTAATTTATCAGGCTCTTAAATCTCTGATTCAGAGCCTGGGACAAATATTCCTAGGGATTTTGGACTTTGCCTCATTGAAAGAAGTCTGTTTTTCTCTGCTGCTGTTACCGTAGAGAAAAATATATATGTAAATGCCTATCTATAAAAAAAATTTTTTATCTATTGCTCTCTTTCTATCATTTAATCTATCTCCAGCTTTCTCTTTTTTTGTTCTTCTTTCCCATGTCTTTCAGTGTTTTTCTCCCTATTGTGGCTCACTTCTTGATATCTTTTTTCCTGCCCTTCAGTTCAGAATTTCTTTCATTTTCAGTTTCATCTCTCTCTTTGGCTGGTATTTATTTCATTATTTCCCCCTTCAATCCATTGGCCTTTCCTCCATCTTCTCTCCCAGAACTTCAGAGAATGGGCTGCATGTTCTTGGCTTCTACCCTCCTCTTCTTTCCCTCTGCCTTCTTATTCTGATGTTGCCCAGTTGAATTGGTTGTTCCGCTGTAGTGTTTTCAAAGGCAAGGCATTTGATGCACAGAATTAGTGGACTGTGTGAAAGGAAGGAAAATGGTATCACTGTTCTCACTTCATTTTATAAGGGAATGTCCTCTTTGCTTTTAGCTTCCATATACTGGGACAAATTTAGCTTATGTGGTTTTCCTCTGAGAACAATTTAAAATAGGCTATTAATATTTTTTCTTCTTACTGTGAAAACAGATAGAACAATTAATGAGAATTCATGGCTATTTCCCATTTAGCAGTTGCTTTTTACAGCCATCTGAACACCTCTTCTTACCCCCTATTATTCTCTTTAAGTCATCATGTAAAAGGATCCACATGTACAATAGTCTTCTAGTTTTGAGCTTTGAGAGAAATGATATGCCCACAACAAGTGAAAAGTGTACTGTTTTGCTGGATTTAATATATTGGAGAACTGGCTACATTCCAGTTTACTGCCTATATGTGATTGAGTCAATTGTACTCTTTCTCACCTCTTGCAAAATTTTCTGAGCTGTGTGGCAGCCTTGTACTCTGCTTGTCATTATTCCTTTTAAAAGCTGGCTGCATTCTTGAAGAAGGTAAAAGGATGGGAAGTTGCTTCATGAAACCCAGAGATTTCTGAGGTTACAGGAAACTGAGGTACCAATTCAATGTAATAGTGGATTACCCCATCAAATATTGAGTTCTATCCATAGATTTCACTTACTTGAAAATACATTAACTCATTCATGAATCATTCATTTGCCACTTGTGATATGTCAGGCACTTGCCTTAGCCCAAATCATAGATCCTACCCTCCAATAATAGCTTACAGTGAAAGAGCTCTCAGTCTAGGCCACATACTGGAATCACCTGGGGACTTTTAAAAACCTATTTAAACTTGGTCTCACCCCTAGCAATTCTGATTTCATTGGTTTAGGTGTGGGCTGGACATTACAATTTTTAAAAGCTTTCAGAGAGGGCTTTTAAATCCAGAGGATTCTAATGTTAAGCCAATGCTGAAATCTACTGGCCTAGGGAAGTGGATCTCAAAACATAGGCCCCAGATCAGCAGCATCAGCATGAGCATTACCTGAAATATAAATTATTGGGCCTCATTCCTAGTTTACAATATCTAAATTCTAGAGATGGGTCCCAGAAAGTTTCAACAGACCCTCTAAAACGGCAAGGTACTTTGTAAAGGGTAAGATAATAAATATTTTCGGTTTTGTGGATCATAGGACTTTGTCACAATGAATCAACTCTGGTGTTGTAACACAAATGCAGCTATAGACAATGAATGTCTTAATTTTGTGATGGCAGCCATGACAAATACCACATAATGGGTTGGCTTATGCAACAGGAATTTATTGTCTCATGGTTTAGGGAACTAGAAATCCAAAACCAAAGTCTCTACAGGCCATGCTTTCTCCTGGAAACTATAGAATTTTGGTGCTGGCTTGATGCAGTCATTGGGGTTCCTTGGTTTTAATCTCTGCCTCTGTCATATGTTGCTCTGCACCTCTTTGTGTGTGGTTCTCTGATTTCTGGCTTTTAGTAACAGTGTGTGTACAAATTTCCTTTGCTTGTAAGGACTCCAGTCTTATGGATTAAGGTCCACCCTGATTCAATTTGGCCTCATTAAATAGAATCTTTGAGGCTCTTGTTCACAAATGAGTCCACACTTTCACTAATAATAATACCTTTCAAAGGTCCTATTTATAAATGGATTTATATGCGCAGGACTGGGAGTTAGGACTTGAACATGTCTTTAGTAAAGAATGTGATTCAATCCCAAGTAATACATAAACAAAAGAACATAGCAGTGTTTTGTAAAACTTGACTTACAGAACAGGAGACAGGACTAGATTTGTTCTTTGAATAGTTGTTAGCCCACCCCTGCTCTAGGTGATTCTTCTATACACTAAATTTTGAGAACTGTTAATCCAGGGGGGAATTACAAATAAGTAGTCAGAAAAAATATTATCAGGTGTGATAAGTTATTTGCTATGAATTAAAGGATACCAAGAGAGTACATAAGAAGATAATTCAGATTTGATGTGTGGGGAACAGATTCTAACAGAAGGTGTCACTTACTAAGCATAAAATAAAAAGACAAGACCAGAGCATTCTTGGCAGGAAGAGTTGCCATGCCACTCTACCTGAATATGCACCCTCTACTCCATTCAGTCCTGACTCCTCACTGCTTTATTCAAATTAGCCAAGTTCTTCCCTGCCCCCATAATTTTGTTAGTACTAGTTCTGTTGCTTGGAATGTCCTTTCTCTTTTTCATCCCTTTGATTCCTATCTATTCTTCAAAGGCCAGTTCAGATTTTAAAGGGAGTTTAGAATCTCTTTCTTGTCACCATGCTTGGGGGATGGCAACATATCAGAGAGACTCTGCTCAGGAGAAGGCAGATTCACAGCCTTCAAAATGAAGAGCCATAGAGATGCTGAATACATCTGTATATTTTCAGACATATTGGAGGAAGGCAAATCTTTGGGTAAAATTCATGGATAAATATTTTGCATTCAAAGGCCTTAAGCAAATGGTAGGAGCTTTCTATGATTAGTAATTAGAACCTATAGCTCAAAAAAAGAGCAAATTTACATGAGGTAAGATTAATTTTGAATACACAGAAGTGAAAAAGTTTGGACTAAACTAGTCCAATAGTCACATCATTTTAAGGATTATTAGCACTTCCTTAGGAGAAACTGGAGTCTGATACCATACCCACAGTCTAAACTTTTTGGATGGTTGTATTTTTCCATTCACAGTAAATTGCTTTTAGTTTTCATTATAGACAATGAATTGGCAATTTAAGTACATCTTTTTGTTACCCAAGTTAAGTTCAAAGTTGAAATATCCTTCTAGATATTTTCAAATAAATTCACCTACGTTGGGCAGGCTGTACTTGACTATTAAGGACTTGGTGGCTTAAATTGGACAAAATCAAGTAAACAGTCTCCCTTATAGATTTTGTCTTAATTAGGCCGATTTTCTTCTGGTCAGCTACAATATACACAAGGGCCTGAAAGTGAGTTAAAAGAGAAAGAGAAAGAGAGGAAGGGAAGGAGGGAGAGAAAGAGAGAGAGAAGAAAGAGATGTATGTTTGTTTAGGAGAGTAATTCAACAAGACTATAATATATGACATAGAGAAATGGTGGGAGTTGTAGCTGGAAAGATAGGCAGGGTTTGGAAAGGTGGTTAGGGCCTAGATCATATAGGTCCTTTTATCCTATGTTAAGGAGTTTGGACATTACCCTGACAACCATGGTAAGCCATTTATTTTTTAAGCAAGGGAGTGACATGAGTTGTTTTGTATTTTGTGAAGATACCCTTTTGTGGAGGAATAGACTGGGGAGAGGTAATACTGGGCAGGGAGAAGAATGAGGATTCTGTTTTGGGCATGTTGCAAAGAGGTGCATCTTGAACTTACCTATCTTTTCCCTTACTGCCCCACAGCTTCCTTTATCAGTTCATTAGTTGGAGTTCTTTATTCATACCTAAGTTCCTTCTGGATCTACAACTTATATAATGAACTAAAAATTAACTGCTAATAATCACATATATATGTAGAATCAGAAAAAAATCTCAGAAGTAAACTGGGAATTCTTTCTCAATTAATGAATCTGAGTCTCAGAGAGATTAAATGACTTGTCTAATGTCACCCATATAATGGGGCCAAACCTAAGTAGAGAAGTTAATATTTTTTCTTTCTATTGTAGTGATTTATTTTTCATTATCCTACACTGTTTCCTGTGCATGTCTGTATGTATAACAAGAGATATGCAGAATATGCAGATACACACACAGACAAATATACTATTTAACACAGAAAACATCACAATTTATATCCAGCCAAGGTTAAATTTGAACAATATGTAGATGGCTCCCTTATACTTAATAGAAACTGGACCAACACAGAAACTTCCTTAGAGTATTTTATGATTGTACTTTTCATGATTGATCTGATAAATTGGACTGATTTTTACACCAAAGGGAAAGATTTATTTCATGAGTTTCAGTTTATAGTGAACACTAGCAAGTCTCTTTAGTCAATATTAGCCATTAGTCAATCATTGAACATGGGCTTTAATATATGTTCATATTTACACATATTCATTACATACATCAGTTTATAGACACTATGAAGCTTTTGAGAAGTTCTGATTTACAAATAAATGTCTCCAGACTTATAAACATTTTAAAGATATTTTCTCAATAAACATTTCTTCATTTAAAAAAGTTTTTAAAACGTATTACTAACTTTACTTCACATAGACAAGTAAATCCATAGAATTAAAAGAGCTGTTTGCTATTTCCTAAAGCTATTTTCAGTTGGGTATGTGTGTCTGCAAATTAACATATCATTGCAAATAAGACATACTGTATGATTTTTCTATTCAAAATCAGCATTTAGAGAAAGAGATTTTTTCTTCAAGTTTGAAAGAATCAATTCTAAAACACTGTTGCTATATATAAGGTTGGGAATTGGGAAACACAATAAAAAAGAACTCAGACATTTATGTAGGTGTTCATGAAATTAATAAACATTGCCCATGCTGATATATCCTGAATGTCTTACTTAACTGATCATTTTCCATTCTTATTGGGAGGTCTTAGAATATTTGCACAGTATGATGTTAATTTGGGGTAAGTGTAATTAACCTTCTGTATAGACTTATTCTCTTTGCCTTTATGTAAAATTTTAAAAGCATTTGCAAATAAAAAATAGCATAAAAGTCAAATATCAATACTAGTGGGATTTACAATACAAGACACATTACTGGATATTTATTAGGACATGTATATTGTGAGAAGATACATATAGAATTTAATTTCATCCTTGAAGCTGTCAGATGTTTTTCTCTTCAATTTTATATCCTTAACAAAGATGTGTACCTCATCCTCATGTTATCTAAATTAAAGATGAACTATGTTGTTATCTCTGGATCCTCTTCCCTTATTTTTCAGCATGGACCCAACTGCAAGTGGCATTGCCTTTCACTGTCATTTCCTTGCACTCCTGAAGCCTTCACAGCAGAGGCCACCCTTCCTGAAACTCAGCTGGTACTTCCTTCTTGGCTCGTTTTCCTGCTTACCAGGCCCAGTTCCTTTTCCCCTCCAACATGCCTGTTTTCTTCATGTTACATCCTTTTTTGCCAATTCACTTAGTTGCTATTAGTACCAATGCTTAAAAACTTTTTTCATCCAATGAGAAAAGCCCTATTCATGATTTTAGTCAGTGTTCCAGAGAGAAGGCTTTATTGCAAGTGCAATTTTTGTTTTTGTCTCCAACTTCCGAGCTTAGAGTAGTTACAGCATGCTATTGGACACACATGCTGAGGTTTATACATCTCTTGTTCATCATGTACAGTTTCAAAGAGGAAATGAAACCTATCTTGAACCTAACTTTATTTAGTTTAAGCAAAAGGTATAATGAAGACAGATATGTTTTCTAAAGTTCTTTTTCCTTTGTCCTTAAAGAAAGTCTCTAAGTTCCCTCTTAGTCTCTGGTTCCTAGTAGGGAACACCTTATTAGTTTCATTTCTTGGTCTGGAACACAAGATTTCAAGTAAAATCCTTTATTTTTTTGTTTTGATTCAAGTCTTTATCAACTACAAGAAGGCTGAAGGGGAAATCTATTCTCTTTTTTCTTTTAAATAACTTTAAGATGTGCTTTCATGGTTTCTTTAACAAAGAAATAATGAATTTTGCCAATCTGGAACTGAGCTAAGAATAATTCTGACATCCTTTAAGTTTCTACTTTTGTAGTGTGACAGTACAAAGTAATATATAGGGTTTATCAAGATGCTTGAAACAAATCAAGATTCATTTTGGCTTATATACAAGATACATGTTAGTGAATATTTCTTGAAATAGAGACAGCAGTTTTCTAAGAAAAATATTTCCAAAAAAGAAAAAATCTTCCTATCAAAATAAACTTTATTTCAAAAGCAAAGGATGCTGAATCACACAGAGAAAGGTTGAATTTTCCATAAAGGGATGTAACTTTCACAGCCAAAATAGTCTTTCCATATAAGAACAATTTTTTTTGGAAAGGATTCTGATGAGTTTTCTGTTCTTTTCTATCAAATCTATGGTGATTATACCTTGATAGACTTGTGCAATAGGCACACTTCTTGAAGAAATTCAGGATAACCATTAATTCTTGAGTCTTTTGGTGTTCTTGGCAGGGACACTTGTTATGTCTTTTTTAAACTACAAATTACTGAACATCTGGTCTCTCAAAGATATCCATACCCTCAGGAGATTAAAAAAAGGCTTTAAAAAGGATATTCTGAAAATATTTCTGCCAACATATGAAAGTCTGAAATTTTTCTACTTATCAGTTTTCACACCTATGTCATTTGAATACCTTGGGTGATATGATTCTGTGTTAGTTCACACCTTAGGCTTAACTTGTTTCTGTTTTGCTTGTCTTGTGAGATATGATGTTTTCATGAAGTAATTTAAATTATTCCATAAAGAGTGTTTAATTTTATCTCTGATCATTTTTTTTTGGTTATAAATTGTGTGTTAGTCCAGAACTGATCTATCTTTCTGTTCCCAGTCTTTCTTGATTTTCCTTCAAGGACTTTGTTTCTATGTTTAGACAAAGCAGTGCTCCATCTGATTGCACAACTATTACACCTGAAGTTGGAAGTGGAACATTTTTCTAACAGAATTGATGGAGATGGCACTATGATGGAAGCAATGTGAAAGTACTGGTCTTATGAAGGATGGAATAGGCTTGAGCCAGAGGTTATCTGAGGAAGGAAGCAAAGTAAATGGTAGGTTAGAACTTTTATTTTCATACCATTCTTCAATAAAAGGAAACAGCTCCTTGGAGAAATGGATGATTCTAAGACTGAGGCAGGGAATATATAAGATGAGCCTAAAGCATTTTGTACTGCCAAAAAGTAAGGAAGTGCTCAAAATACAAAAAGTTGAGGTATGTCAAAGTGATAGAGGAGCCAACTGAAAGGGTAACCAATGGCGAAATCTGGAACAATTTGTGCAATGAAATAAAGGATAGTATTGGATACTAGCTATAAGTATATAATAGATATTCATGAGTCCACATTCATATAGATGAACAATTAAATACGTAAATAAATGGGACAAAATAGGCAAATATCCTGTGCAAAAGAGTTCCAAATAATTTGTGTAGATAACCTCCACTGGGAGGTAAAGTTTGATCTCACCCACTTGCATGTAGGCTTGACTTAGAACAGGATATAAGAAGAGGGTGGGAAAAGGCAATTTTGAAGTGTAGAAATCTGGCATACACTACTTTAGTCAGATGATTAAGGTTAACATTGTCAATGATAAGTCATGTGCCCCTCATATGATGCAATGGAAATGGCAATTTACCTCTGTGGTCTTCCTCCCCAAAACCTAGAATGCCAGTCTAATCATCAGAAAAACATCAAACAAACTCAAATTGATGGACATACTTTAATTCACCAGAGAAGTCCTCAAAACTCTCAAGGTCCTAAAGAAAAATAAATCAAGGACTAATTATTGTCACACATTAGTAGAAACTATGAAGACATAATTTTTAATGCAATGTGGTGTTCTAGAATGTAATATGGACATTAATGGATAAACTAATGAAATCTGCACAAAGTATGGAATTTAGTTCACAATAGTGTAACAATGCCATTTCCTTGTTTATGACAAATGTGCCACGGTTTTATAAATGCTAACAATAGAGGAAACTGGGTGAGGGGTATAGGAGAATTCTCTGTTTTATTTTGCAATTTTACTTTAAATCTAATATTATTCAAAAGTAAAAAAATGTGTTAAAAAGTTAAATGGTATGGGGTATCACAAAAGGAAAGGGCTATGGAAAATAAACTTTGCACATGTCACATTTTCTGAACAACATCTCAGTTATTCAATATGTATACATGTGTTCTAGTTCGCTAGCTGCCGGAATGTAATATACCAGAAATGGAATGGCTTTTAAAAAGTGGAATTTAATAAGTTGTTAGTTTACAGTTCTAAGTCCGAGAAAATGTCCCAATTAAAACAAGGCTGAGAAAATGTCCCAACTAAAACAAGAGATGATCTGATTACAGTTTCAAACATACAGTATTGAATAAGGATTATTCTGCCTTTATGAAATGGGATTTTGATTAAAGCATGGCTTTTCTAGGGGCATACATCCTTTCAAAGCAGCATAATATGTAATATGTTATAGAAGATTGATTAATAGTAAGTATCCTCAAGCCAATTCCTAGAGATGATGATGAAATTCCCAGATGATGGATTATCAGGATTTTTGATAGGGTAGGGTATATTTCTAGAAATTTTAGCACATGGGAGGAGAAAAGAGAATCTCAAATGGAATGACTCTGGATAAACTAGATGGCTACTTGTAGACCAAAATTCAAGGATAAGACATGTTGGAGACAGAGATAGAGGAAGGAAGCAGGGGAGGGGAGGAGAGAGAGAGGGAAAAGGAAGGGAGAGCAAGGAGGAGGAAGAGCAGGAGAAGCAGAAGAAGCAAGAGAAGGAGCAGGAGCAGAAGCAGAAAAAGAGGAGGCAGAAAGAATGAAGACATTTCTTCAGGGAATAATCTTGGCATTTGGAATAGGTTTGTGATCAAATAGGAGACAAAGAAGCCTACTGTTAGGTCGGGGGAATGGGGAAGGGCACTGCAACTTGAGCTGGGGAGGCTGTGCCACCCCTTCCAACCTGACTTCTGGAACTAATGAACCGCCCCTTCCAGATGTCACCTGACCTCCATCCTTAAAAGCTGCCATGCCAAAGCCCATGCACGGACTCACCTCTCTCCATATTGGGTTTGGTGAGCTCTACCCGGGAGCACAGAAATAAACTTGCCCACTTTAAATTTCCTGGTTTACCTTCCTTCTTTCTCACCCTTTTGCCTCCTAAACCTTTCATGCCAAAACCTGGGAGAGGAGCACAGGTGCCACCTGCCTGGCCAGAGGTGCCCCTGCTTCCTCTCTCTTCCTTCCTCCACATAGCCAGTGACAGGGAATCTCTCGGCCCACTGCTACATCCACCACAGATTGGGTAAGTCCCTTCCCTCCTAGCCCTGCTGTTGGGTCTCACCATTCCGAGAGAGCCTGTCTGTTAATTACTCTCCAAAAATTGTGAATTCACGTCAGGTTCTCTTCCGAGTGCTGAGGTGAACGGGGATGCCTGCAAGCCTCGCTCCCTTTCCTGGGACTCGAAAAGTTGTGGGGACACCCCTCTTCTCGTTTCCCTCCCAAATTCAGGTCCAGGACCTGAAAGGGACTCAAACGAGGGTGAGACATCCCCTGGGGAGATGAGCCCCCACTCGTAAGAGCTCCGAGGAATCTCTCAGGGCGTTGGGATGCCGACATCCCCTGGGCCAGTTCTTTCTCCTTTGAGACTTGTCAGTATGGGCAATAAATCCTCAAAAACCAAACCTTTTACTCCTCTAGGTTGTCTTCTGACAAACCTATCCACACCGGATTTACTTCCAGACATCCGGCCAAAACATCTCACTTACTTTTGTGAAAAGGCTTGGCCCCAATATCAATTGGATAATGATTCTTATTGGCCTGAGGATGGGACTTTCGATTTTAATATCCTTACAAACCTCTGCAACTTTTGCCAGAGGAATGACAAATGGGCTGAAATTCCTTATGTCCAGGCTTTTTTCCTTCTGAGCTCCCGCCCCTCCCTTTGTATCCTCCTCTCCCTTGCTCTACCCTCCCCTCCCTCCAGTGGTGTTCCAGT
>PVIY010005707.1:0-92474 GCA_004026745.1 Myrmecophaga tridactyla | reverse complement strand
AGGGGAGTGTCTTCTGCAATTAGTGATGCTAAATCTAATCATGGGAAGCCTTTTAAGGAGAACTCAGAGGAGACAGGCCCCATTCCTGCTTCAGCTGGTGAGCCTCTCCTGTGGAGTTCATCCAGACCCTCCATTGGAGTCGTCAGCTTCGCAGTCTGCCCTGTGGATTTTGGACTCTGTGTTCCTGCGGTCACGTGAGGCACTTTTATAAATTTTATATTTGCAAGTGTTCCCTGTTGATTCTGTTTCTCTAGAGAACCCTAACTAATACAGGCCTCCCACTCATTCTCCAGACCCGCTGATCCACAGCCTCTAATCCCTGGCTTAAGACCTCAGCTCTTCATATCCACTTTAAGATTCCTTCAGATGCTCTTGTCTGGTTTATTGACCTTAGCTTCTTACTCATCTCTGCATGCTTTCCTGATTCTACTGTCTGTCAAGTGGAGGTAGGAGTTCCTCTATTCCCCTCTGCCACAAGGGCCCCATAGAGCCCTCACAAGCCATGCCTTCCCTGCCCTCCCTTCCTCTCTCCCTGGCAGTCGGGGGCCATTTGGAAGCAGTGAAATCTAGAGCTAATCTGTACCCCTGACTTCCTGGTGAGCCCTCAGAAGGGCCAAGTATAGGTCTAGCTATCCTGGTACTGGTCCAGGTGCCTCTGCTGTCACCATCCCACACTCTCTCCAGTTCCCTAAGCCTTATTCTCAAGTCTCCCCAACCAGAGAGACTCCTTTCAGATCAAAGCTAACATGCTAATTTCAGAGTGTTCAATTTCTAAATCTGCAAATTCTCAGAATCCTGTGCCTAAAAGTCTGATGTCAAATTTCAGTGTGTACTTCCTTCTTTCAATATTGAAAATGCACAAACCAATGCAACACAAGAGTTTTCCATTCGGTGGGGGCTGGGTACTATAGCACACCTCTGTGTAATGACTTTCTTTACAACTCTGCCTCCCCTTTACCAATGCCAACACATTAATGGGGATAAATGCTCCGCAGAAGACATTCAACTACCATGCCAATGCCCTTTTCTCTGTGGTAATTTTCCTGTTTCCTAATATAAAAAACTCCACTGCTTTTGAATTCAAAGGCTCTACCTATCCTGAGGTCTGTAACACAAGGAGTTCTCAGTCTAGCAACCTTCTTCTTGAGGGTTACATTAGTACACAATATCTGGCCCCCTGGAAGAGGTCCAAGTTAAGAGTGAGAGTTGGACAGCTCCAGAAGGGAGCTGGGGTGTTTGGCCTGTACCACTTGCTCTTTTCAACACATCAGTGGAAAGGCAGCAAGTTCCCTCTGAGGGTTGCTTTTGGGCAGGGCTGGAAGCCAGCTTGACATCGGGGCACTTGCCCCATTCTGTTCAGTGGCAGTCATAGGCTCAACCCTCTATAGTGATTTGGAGCAAGTGGCTGCCTCACATTTGGCTTATCTTGCTCACCTGTTAGTAAAATAAGAGGGGGCACAGGTAATTATCACTTGGCAGATCTCAGCAGCAGTTCCTTGGGTGTGAGCAAAGGCTGACCTCAGAGCAGAATGTAAGTGTGGATACTACTCTGGAATTCCACCCCACTAAGTCAGGTCTTAGCAGGTGTTAGCAGAGGCCCTTCCAACTGTCTGCACCGTGCACTGTGTTTTCCACAACCTGTTATTGGGTCCCACTGGAGGTGAGGGATTGATAGAGACTAATCTGTGCCCTGGCATGAAGGGGTTGCTCAGCTATGCCTGTTCTTTTCAGGGTAAGATTTCTACTAGGATTTTTTGAGCTTACACATGAGGGGTGGGGTGTTATGGATTGAATTGTGCAACCCAAAAAAGCTGTGTGGAAAGTCCCAACCTCTGTGAATGTGATCTTATTTAGAAACTGGGTCTTTGCAATGTAATCAAGTTAAGATGAGGTCATCATGAATTAAGGTGGGCCAGAAACCAGTATGACTGGAATCCTCATAAAAAGAGAAGAGACTCAGACACAGACACAGAGGAAGATGGCCATATGAAGATGAGGCAGAGATTGAGTTATGCTGCCACAACCCAAGGAATGGCTGGGGTTTCCACAGGCAAGAAGAGGCAAGGAAGGATTCTCCCCTAAAGCTTTTGGAAAGAGCATGGTCTTGCAGATACCTTGATTTTTTATTTCTAGCTTCCAGAACTGGGAAAGAATAAAGTTCTGTTGTTTTAAGCCACCCAGTTTATGGCACTTTGTCATGACAGCCCTAGGAAATTAATGCAGGGGGTTAAAGAGTGTTGCTATTACCTGCATTCAGTGAAAATCCCACTGGTTTTGCTGTCAGTGATTGCTGAGCGCCAACTTAAGAAGCATTTTAAAAATGGAAACAGCCATTTCTATTGTTTTGAACCCAATGAACCCTGACGCTGCAATGTCTCTGCCTTCCACTAGGGGGCAATTTTGGCGCAGTATGTGGTACAGGCATCAGGAAGAGCTGTTGCTGAGGAGACTGAACTGGGAAGAAATTGAATTCTTTCGTATATGTGTGCTTCCTAAGTGGAAACACATTTCTTTTCTATATTTTGCCTTCAGTATGATTTTGTGGTTAGACTTCATTTTTGGTGCCGTTAGAAGAGCTGTGATGGCTCCCGTTTTGGTTATTTAAAAAGATTGAACACTTTCTCTGCAGCACGGGGCATTTTATTTTTCTCTTTCCACTATCCAATAGTACACATTATGGTCCCTTCTTTATGACACTGAGCCAGATACCATGCAAAGTCAAACAAGTAAGTGGGATTTTTTTTTTCTTCGTTAGTGCTGGCTAGCTCAGTATCAACTTCACAAGAGGCCACTTTTTCCTCAGGGGTCTTGGGAAACCATGCCCTTCTAATTCAGTATAACCAGCATCACATAGTTAAGAGAATGCAATGCCACATCTACTCTATGCTTTTTAATCGCTTTCCCTTCATTAAATATAGTTAAGAAGAAATGGTGTCATCCCTACTTTCGTGTGGTATTTTCCTGGTCGAAAAACAGTGAGTAAAATGTATTTGTTTCTAGGAGAGTGGCATGGAAATGTGCTCTCAAGGGAGGGAAGTGCTGTGCGGTCGTGGAAAGAGCATGGGTTCTAGAGTCAGCTGTTGTGTTTGGATCCCTGCAACACCCCTTACCTGTCAAAGGTTCTCGGCCGAAGGTAGCCCCCTGGGCTTCAGTTTTCATCAATTAAATAGGGATAATCATGTCCACTTCCTAGGATTTTCACGTGGATGAATAAGGCTATACAGGTGGGAAGACATAGCACGCTGTCTGACATGGAGAGCGGGTGCTCGATGCATTGCTTTTTCCCTTTGGTCAAGAATCTTCCTTGCCATCTGGTCAGTTTTAAAGACAATCTGTCTCTACTGTTTTTGTTCCCCCTCATTTTATTTAATGATCTGTTCTCTTGATCAGTGGGAGATAAGGAAGCCCTAGTATGGGGAAATGGAGAGCAGAACAATAGAAAAGAGAAAGGGAAAAAAAGCCATTTATCACAATATGATTTGATTATAATCAAAATGGATTAAAACTGCTTCTCAAACCAGGTGGGCAAAAGCACGCTGTCTCTGTCGGAACCCAATGCATTCCTGCCTCTCCATTTCTCTCTGGACATATCCAGTCCCACACCAAACAGGGGTCCATTCTTTCTTGATTTAGGATCTTCTACCTGATCCAAGAAGATAGATTTTGCAGAACTTTGGTGGATGGTGTTAAATGGAGACTCTACTTCCATAGAATGAACTCATCATTTTGCACATTCTTTTGGAAGAGTCCAGAATGTGACAAACAACTCAGTAATCATTTACATCCATGATTTCTCCCTTCTTTAGGGCCTGGTTTACTGGTACCTAAATGAAAAACTTCAGCAACAAACTAGACTTAAGTTCAAGATTCATTTCACTCTGCATTTTCAGCTTCCCAGCTGGTACAGGACATGCATTCCAATGGAAACACGCTGCTAAGTGTGATCAGGTTGTATAGCTTACTACCTCGGTTCAGCTGCATTTTGGATAAGTAGGCTTTTGTGGGCTGGCCTGGAAACTTTGCCATCACATATAATTTTGTAACTATGGGAAAATGAGGCCCAAATTCTAAATGACCAGCTCTCTAACTTACTTTTAGAATTTACCTTCTTGTAAATTGAGACCAGCCTGGACTTTTGTAAATGGCCTGAATCCGAACTATGATTCAGATAAATGTGGGCATTTCTGATGGCAGAAGGGTCCATGGGGGGGCCTTTCCGCAAAAGAGACTGGTGTGCCTCAGGGAAGCAGGTAGGGACATGCTTTGGTTCTTAGGTCACAAGTCTGGATCAGAGAGCTGGGGTCTGGGGTAATGGACATTGCACTTCAGGCCAGCCCGGTAGACTAATGCTCATGTCTTAGAGAAAAGGAGAGGCAAAAAGCAGTGGGAAAACACTGACAGCTGGAGTGCAAGGCCCCAGCTGCATTGGAAAACATAGTCTGCGGTGGAAGCACTGCCGTGGCAAGGACCTCAGCCCCTTTGGCGTGGGCAGAGCAAGAAACAGCAACAATCATCTTTGACCCAGCAACGGTCTGAGGAGTCGCCTCTGTGAGCTTGAACAGGAGAGGAAGGGATCATTCTGCAACTTGCCAGTGGCCATGCCAGCGCAGGAAGACTTCCGTAATGATGTGAGAGGATGTGAGGCATCTGGAAATTCAAGATAAATCTTGTGGAAATATCTTTGCATTAAAAAGTTTAAATATTTATCTAGCATTTATCTATCTATATCGATCTATCTGTCTGTCTAGCTAATCCAGCTGGTTGCTACCAGACACCAACATTGAGGAACTCAGCAAATAAGAAAAGAAAAAGGCATCTTGGGTCTTTAAAAAGCAGGCTGGGCATAGACAATTGCAGTCCACGAGAACATATCTTGGCCCTGGCATTCTCTACTGAGCTCTCTCTCCTTTTTCCACCCTCTGGTTTTGACTCCAGGTTTCCCACAAATGCTGGCTCTTGCCTTGGTGCTGTTTTGATTTTGCATCTCCCATTGCTTACACTGGCATCTGACTGAGTCTCTGAGTCTGTGTGCTGTGTCAAGCAGAATTTCCTAAAGGATTTCCACAAAATACTCTTCTGACGGAGCTGGGCAAACTAGGTGTATGCAAACAAAAATAAAATAAAATGAAGCGGCCCATAAAGAACAGAGACTCTGCCTGCATCCCCAGGTGACCAATTCTGTACATAGAAAGTACCCAAAGAATATTCGCTGTGTGAATATGTAGTTAAGTTTAGGGAACTTCGGTTAAACAGAGAATAGATTTCTTTGAGTGTATAACTTTAATTAGGCTTTAATGAGTTAAAAACAAAAAACAGTGAGAATGAGCCTTGGCCTAAATCTCATGTCTTATAAAAAAAATTTTGTGTGTATGCTACATGGTGGCAGTCACATTTTATTTTTTTTTCATGTGAGTATCCCCTTACTGCAGCACCATTTGCTGAATTTTTGCTTATTTGTTTTGTTTGTTTGCATGTTTGGGAAGTGCATGGGTCGGGAATCGAACCCAGGTCTCCCACATGGTAGGCGAGAATTCTACCACTGAACTACCCTCGCACCCCCACAAAATTTAATTGAAAATGGATCATGGATTTCAATGTAAAACTAAAACTACATAGTCCATTTAAACTGACTTGAAATGTAAAAGTGAAACAACACAGCCACTCATATGGACAAGCAATCACACACTTGGGCATTTACCCCCAGAAGAATGGAAATGCATGTTCATATGAAAACCTGTCATATGAACATATGTTCACAGTAGCTTTATTCATAATAGCCCAAAACTAGCAACAACTCAAATGTCCTTCAATGAGTAAATGATTAATTAAACTGTCATCCATCCGTACCGTGGAATACCACTCAGCAACTTAAAGGAATGAAAAATATCAATACATGCAACAACCTAGGTTGATCCTCAGGGAATTCTGCTGAGCAGAAAAAAAAAAAAAAGCAGATTAGAAGATTACATATTCTATGATTCCACTTAAATAACATGCTTGAAATGACATAATTATAGAGATGAAGAGCAGATTAGTGGTTACCAGGCGATTGTGACAGGGCTGGGTTTTGGCTACAGAAGAGTGGCACAGGGCAGTTCCTTTGTGGTAATGGAATCGTTCTGCATCTTGATTGTGGTTGTGGTTACATGAATCTATACACAGGAGAAGATTGCATATATAAAATTGCATTTGCCCACATACAAATGAATGCATATGAAAAATGGCAAAAACTAGACTATGCTGTAGTCTAGCATTGTACCAACGTCAATTTCCTGGTTAATATTATACTATAGTTGTATAAGATGTCCCCAGGGGGTGAAGGGTACACGGCACTATTTGTGCTATTTTGCAACTTTCTGTGAGTCTATAATTATTTCAAAATAGAAAGTTGGGGGGGAAAAAGCACTGCGACTATAAAAGGAAGGGTTTTAACCATGAGACCCTTTGTTCCTGGAGCACTGGTAGGGTCAGCGTTCCATAGAAAAACACACTGGGAAACACAGTTCAAAGGAACGGGCTTCTGAACCCACTACAACTATACCCAGCCCTCGTCCACCCAGCCCCAGACCTGTGAGGCTTCGCCACCAAGTGGTCAAACTTGCACTGCAATCCTGGCTCAATCCGGGCCGCTGAGTAAACACTCTAGAGTTGGTTTTGTTTGATGGAGCTTTCTAGAAAGGTTGCATCTTGGTTCTTTTCTATGTTTTGCTCTGGCACAGCTCATCTTTCAAGCTGATGCCCCGATGTGACAAGTGACAGGCCTTATCCACATAACTTACTGGGACGAGACACAGGTGGCAGATCAAGAGAATGAGAGCCAAGAGCCTAGAGGAAACAGATTCATTGTTGGGATGGTGTCTACTCTCAGAAGGTAGTCCAACATGAGCACAAGTCGTGACTGGCTCTAGAAGGATCTTTGTCTCTGGTGCAGCAGATCTGCAGTAGGTGGACTCTCGGGTTGATATCTTCATCTCTATTGACAAACAGCCTAAATCAGTCGTTCTTGAACTTCATAAGAATGAACTGAGGAGACCCCCTAATCATTTGAATCCCTGGGGGAGGGACCTGAGAATTTGTAATTTTTGAGAAACTTCACCAGATGATTGCACATAGGATATTCTGGGTCCATCTCTTCTTCTCCTACTGTGTCACTTTGAAAAAAATCGCTTTAGTTGGGATCCTTATTACTTGCAATTAATATGACATGAAGAGCTTAAAAAGACAACCTGTATTCAGACTGGCACATGTATTTACCAAATGATTTTTTCTTAATTTCCTTGCTCAGCCCCCAGAAACAAATCAATATAGATTTGTGTATTTGTTTTGGAAATAAATGGTAATAATCATTTCTAAATGTGGTACTTCCCAAATGGAAGAACAAAACCTGTTGGCACCTCAACAGCATTTGTGACATGCCCAGGGCTCCAGGAAAGAGGAAGAGGTTTTATTTTGTTTTGTTTAATTGTAGTGGAGGAATCAGAGATAGTTAGAACATTACCTTTAGAAGTTCTGCAAAGTGGTGCTTTTCAAAGCTTTATTTATTTATTTTTTTGTATGCTATGTGGTGGAGGGTCACATTTCATTCTTTTTCCATGTGACTATCCCATCATTGCAGGGCCATTTATTGAATTTTGGGGGTGGGGGGGAGGGCGGGGGAATGCATAGGCCAGGAATCAAACCTGGGTCTCCCTCATGGCAGGCGAGAATTTTACCACTAAACTACCCTTGCACCCCCAGAAGGCTATTTCTTATAATCGACCAAAAAGAAAACCCAACAAATGGCTCTGATAGACTGGGTAACTTGTCTGCTGTTGGATATTCTGGCTTATCTTTAGACTTCCTATGGGAGCCATAATAAAAGGACTGCTCAGCTTTCTGAAAATGGAACAAAGATTTGCTCAGTGAGTCGAGGTCATGTAACAGAGATGGCCCCTTTATGCATGATCTGGGATGTGACATGAATGCCTTGCTGTGAGTTTCCGGAACTATACAATGGTGATCCTCATCACTTCGAGAACAATGTGACAGAATCTAATAAAAAATATTTAAGCATTGCACAGCCCTTCCAAACCCCGTTCCCCAACAAGGAGGTTCCTGAGTTTCTCTGGCTCCTGTACTTTTTTATTTATTATGAATTTTAAAATTTTTTTTAAAAAATACCAAAAAACACAAAACAAACACAAACATTTGTAATTTTTTATCATTCCGTTCTACACATATAATCAATAATTCACAATATCATCACATAGTAGCATATTCATCATCATGATCATTTCTTGGGATATTTGCATCTATTCAGAAAAAGAAAAAAAGAAAACAGAAAATAATTCATATATACCATTCCCCACCTCTCCCCCTCACCGATCACCAGCATTTCACTCTAAATTTATTTTAGCATTTGTTCCCACTATTATTCATCTTTATTCCATATGTTTTATTTGTCTGTTGATAAGGTAGATAAAAGGAGCATCAGACACAAGGTTTTCACAATCACACAGTCACTTTGTGAAAGCTATATCATTATTCAATCATCTTCAAGAAACATGGCTACTGGAACACAGCTCCACATTTTCAGGCAGTTCCCCCCAGCCTCTCCACTACATCTTGACTAACAAAGTGGTATCTATTTAATGCATAAGAATAACCTCCAGAATAACCTCTTGACTCTGTTTGGAATCTCTCAGTCATTGACACTTTATTTTGTCTCATATCACTCTTTCCCTTTTGGTTGAGAAGGTTTTCTCAGTCCCCTGATGCTGAGTCTCAGCTCATTCTAGGGGTTTTCTCAATCCCTTGATGCTGAGTCTCAGCTCATTCCAGGATTTCTATCCCATGTTGCCAGGAAGGTCCACACCCCTGGGAGTCTTGTCCCGTATAGACAGGGGAAGGGTGAATTTGCTTGTTGTGTTGGCTGGAAAGACAGAGGCCACATCTGCAGCTCCTGTACTTTTGATGTGTTAATATATAGATCAGTAGTCTCCAAACTGGGGTGTCTAGCACCAACAGACAAGATGGGGAAGAAAATGTAGAACTTCCCTGTATATTTAGTGTAACCTGAATAATTAAGAAACTAAATTTTACTAATATTAATTGACCCAGTGAAAATCGCACCCTTAGTCTATATGTCATGAACAAGTCTTGGGATCCTTTGTTCCCAGTATTTTAAGGAGACTCGACAAACAGGGAGGTTGATAGGAACCCCTCACTCAGTACTGAACTTTCAGGGTATTAAAATGTTGCCATAGATATATTCCTGGTTAAATGGACTTATAGATCATGTTATCTAAATTTAGCTAAACTAACCCTTACAAAATGCGCAAGTGGGGCTTAACACATTTCCTTCAAGGAATAACCCCTGAATTTACTATAGAAAACTCTGGTCTAGAAAATGTCCAAACAACTCAGTCAGCTGAAGATAATAATGCGAACACAAGAGGATGTCAAGAAAATTGAAGAGTTGACATTTCTCCTGCTCCCTGAGTGAGTTTCTCTGTCTACCCACATCAATGGGGTATTTTAGAAATCAGAGATAACCTATTGGATCTGAAAAGAAGTTGGTCATTCTGTGAGAAACTGAGTGTTTTTGAAGAAATGTAAGTTATAACAAGAACAATTTGAAAGTGGATATTTGAAACCTTCTCACATTTATGAAATTTTTAAAATAAAAAGCAATCTAATTGTGTCACTTATTAAAAACTCTCATATCAGTATACTTAAAGGAATGATCTAAAATTCTGTTGATAAGTCTTCAAAAAAAACAGTTTTGAACCTATTTGGTAAAAATTCAAAAATGAAACACCTTGTGATTCGTTAGGAAGAGCAATTATTGACATCAGATAAGAAGAAATTTAGTAGCAGAATTCTGACAAAAACTTTTGCATAAACAGTTGAGTGGAATAAAAATATGTACCCAAAGGGGCACATCTTCCGTCTGATTCTGCGCATCTGTTCATAGGATCTTTATCAGCTGCAACAGCCATTCCAGTCAAATATCAATAGAAAGGAAGGAAGGAAAAGAGGGAGGGAGGGAAAGAGGGAAGGAAAGAAGAAAGGAAGGAAATGAGGGAGGGAGGGGAGGTTGGGGGAGGGAGGAAGAGTGTAGAAGAAAAACCCTATAATCTGAATTTGAATTTTAGTATCATAAAATATTAAATGAATATATTCTAAAATAATGAAGTATATTCAATCGTACCAACTGCACTCACTAAAAATTAATTTTCATAGTGAGAACAGAGCTTTGTTAATTTGTCAATAAATAAATTACTTTAAAATATGTATATAAATGTATATCTACTAATCTTTGTCTCAAACTCTAAAAATTTCTTCTATGTATGGTTTGTAATAGACAAAATGTAGACATAATAGTACATGAATATTTAAAAACTCTCTCTTTCTGATCATCAGTTATTGTGGCTTGAGTGTACAATCAAAATTGTTTAAAGACCGCTGATCTAAACAGGAGTAAAAGGACATCTGAAAAGCTCCAGCAGAAGCTAAATTAACGTACATCGTAATAAGGGCAGCCAGAGAGCAAAAGCCTGGACTTGGACTTGTTCTTCTTTGGTTTGTTCACTTATTCTGCTTTCAAGAGAGATGGAGAAGAGAAGGAATACACCCACTGTGAGGAGAACTTTCTAACTGGTTGCTAAATGACATTCAATGCATTGCATTTCTTATGCTGATGCCTCTTCAGGAGACCTAAAGGCTTTGATTATTTTCTATGCTTTTAGCATACCTGACTGGCTATTGTGTTTCAGCTGAGACTGTCAGGCTGAGGCCTGTGCAAATGGCCCATAGCGACATTGCCCACATTGTTACCAATGTGGTAACACTGCCCATGTTGTTAAGCCCTCTGGCTTAGAAAATGGACAAACACCACAAATAGTCAAGTAGTATGGCTGATCCTAGGAACGAACTTATTTGCCTAAAAAATTGCCAAGTTAGTGAATATGTATAAATATAGAGATAAATATTAATATGAACATTTAAATTCTGCCCACCTTCAAAATAATCTGGAGAGAAATTACATTGCAAATGTATATAGGGTCAGATTGTGAGGGTGAAATGCAAAAAAAATCTAGTCATAGGATGTAGCAGCAATTTGAGGGAATTAGGCTATAAGAAAGGAATCGATGGCTCCCTGAAAGCAAAATTCTGATTCGTAAACAGAAAAGCTTTGAATGCCTATTGCCCTTCATGTCATTATTAGAGTCCCCAGAATCACATCAGACCTCTTTCCAGTAACTAGGATCACACAACTGAAGAGGACATACTCATCTACCTGTGGGAGTGCCCGTGGGTCTTGCAATGATAAACCCAGAGTCAGGCAGACTTTGAGAAACAAGTAGGTATATAAGGAGCCCTTCAAAGAAGATAGAAAGGCAGACACATTTGGAAGCTAAAGGTTGGATATGTGGTAGTTTGGAGGTTGTATGTGTCCCAGAGAAGACCATGTTCTTTTAATCTATTCCTGTGGGTGCAGACGTGCAGTAGGTGGGACCTATTGATTAGGCTATTTCAGTTGAGATGTGACACACCTCACTCAGAGTGGGTCTTAATACTCCTACTGGAGTCCTTTATAAGGGGAAAAAGGACAGAAAGAGACACAGAATCTAAGAGAAATGAAATTAAGAGAAACTCCCAGAGAAAAAGCCACCAGAGGAACTGAGAGAGGAAGCCACTGGAGGCAGAAGCTGAATGCAACAAAACCCGGGCTATGCAGGCCATGTGCCTTGCCATGTGACAGAGTTGTCTCAGATGTCAGCAGCCTGTCTTCAGAGTCCAAGTATCATATTGTTGAGACCTTGAGTTGGATATTTTCATGACCTAAGAACTGTGAATTGTAAACAAATAAATACCCATTGTAAAAGCCAACACATTTCTGGAATATTGCACTTTGGCAGTTTTACCAAATCAAAACCTTAAGGGTGATGATTAGGTTCTGGTGTTAACTTGGCCAAATGACTATACCCAGTTGTCTGGTCAGGCAAGCAATGGCCTGATCATTGCTGCATGGATATTTTGTAGCTGATTATTAAATCATAAGTCAGTTCATTGAATTTGTGGCTGATTACATCTGCAATCAACTAAGGCATGTCTCCCACAATGAGATAATCCAACTAATTGAAGGTTTTTAAGGAAAGAGAGAGACTCTCACTGCTTCTTCTGCCAGTGAGCCTCTCTGTTGTAGTACATCATGACCCCTCATTGGAGCTGCCAGCTACACAGCTTGCCCTATGGATTTTGGACACTTTCATTCCCATAGTTGCTAGACCCCTTTATAAATCCCATATTTATAGATCTCTCCTATTGTTTCTGTTTCTCTCAAGAACCTTGACTAACACAGCTTGGTACCAGGAGTGGCTCTTGAGAAATAGAATCTTAAAAGTGTTTTTTACAACTGCTTTTCTACTCTAACTAAACTCAGAGGCACTGATGACTCTGTTTCCAATAATCAAGATGGCACTGACGGTTCATGGGGAGAGTTAGCAAAAGAGATGCTCACCACTAGATTGGATTAGATATGTCACCATTAATTCTGCTAACTGTATGTTTATGCAAGACAAGATACTGGGGGAGAATGCTTTTGATACCTTTACAGAGTTTTGTGGAATTAAAAGATATAATGATATTGGCTAGTTGTACTTAGATATGCTGGATACAATGATGAGGGAAAGGGATGAGCTGAAGTCCTCAGATTTGAAACCGTATGCATGATGTAAAAGTTTCCATGTCTGCCCTGAAAAAAAATCTTATTTCCTGTGGTCGCAGACTTGAGACCTCTGAAAACCAGACACAAAGTCTCTTTGTGCTAGTAACAGATTTACAATTAAAATCTCAAACTTGCAGGGTGTCTACTGTTAAAGGAAGGGCTTTGATTGAGAAAGAATGGGATCCTGAAATGTGGGATGGTGATATATGGCTTGATAATGATGGTGATGGGGAGACAGGACCCCTGAAATCTGCTGAGCCTTTGCTAGATATATCTGTTATGGACTGCCTTGAGGAATTAGCTTACCAGCCTCCAGTCTCCTCAGAGGAGTCTACCGTCCAACCTCTGCCTGACGAGATTACACCTTCACTGCCTGCTTACCTTGCAACCAATTTCTTTGGGGAAACAACCCTAACTCTTCTTTCTGGAGCAACTAACCCTGTTTCACCAGATGAAATTGCAATGGAATGCCCTGAAGTAATTGATTTGAAAGACAATTCTATTTCTTTTCATTACCCACAGCTACCACCCCTCTTTTCTTCAAGACTTACAACTAGACTAAAGCTGCAGTAGGCCCCAAAAGGTGAGGTACAAACTGTGACCCGTGAGGAGGTACACTATACTCCAAAGTAACTGTATGAGTTTTCCAATCTATATAAATGGAAATCAGAGGAATATATGTGGGAATATGTGTGGGAATAAAGAGTAAGGGGAATATGCATGGGAATGGATAGTAAGGATATGGGATAATGGTGGAAGGAATATAAAGTTGGATGGAAAAGAATTTATTGATATGGGTCCACTAGGCAGAGTTTCTGCATTCAATGTTGTAGCTCAAGGAGTTAGAAAGGGCATTAACAGTTTGTTTGGATGGTTGGCTGAACATGGATCCAAAGGTGGCTGACATTACCTGAGGTCGAAATGCCAGAACAGCCCTGGTATAATGTAGATGAGAGGATCCAGAGGCTTAAAGAGATGGGAATGTTAGAGTGGATTTATCATGGAAGACTTGCCCACACAACCCAGGAGTGTGTAGAGGACACATCTTTCACCAGAACCTTGAGAAATAAATTTGTGAGACCAGCTCCATCATTCCTGAAGAGTTCTATAGTCACCTGTCTCTGTAGATCAGATATTACTGTGGGAACTAATGTCACTGAGCTGGAATCCTTAAACATAATGGGGATGATTAGATCCCAAGTTGGCAGAAGTCATGTGGTGACAGTTAATCACCATAGAACCATAGACAAGGTGGGCATGGCCACCATAATGGACAGCAAACTCAAAGCAGCTGTCAAAATAATCTGACTCACAGAGACTTGTGGCATTGGCTAATGGATCATGGGGTACCTAGAAGTGAAATAGCTGGACAGTCTACTAAATTCTTTTTTGAGCTGTATAAGCAGAAGAGTTCTAGGTCAAGTGAATGGAGGTCTAATTTGACTACAAAAGCAGAGAGTCATGGCCCCTTAATCAGTTCCCAGACTTGAGACATTTTACAGACACAGAGCCCCTTGAATGAGGGGGAGACCAGGTCTCTTTAGGGGAGGACCGTTTTACACTGCCACAAATTTATACTCTTAATCTTCCTCCAAGCCTTCCTCAAGGAGACTGATGGCCTTTGACCAGGGTAACTGTGCATTAAGGAAAAGGAAATGATCAGATATTTTGGGGATTATTAGACAATGGTTTAGAAGTGACATTAATTCCAGGGGACCCAAAACGTCACTCTGTTCCACCTGTCAGAATGTGGGCTTATGGAGGTCAGGTGATCATTGGAGTTTTAGCTCAGGTCCATAACACAGTGGGTCCAGTGAACCCCAGATCCATTCTGTGATCATTTTCTCAGGCCAGAATGCATATTTGGAATTGACATACTCAGCAACTGGCAGAAATGCCACATTGGTTCTCTGACTCATGGATTGAGTGCTATTATTGTAGGAAAGACGAAATGTAAGCACTAGAACTGTCACTACCTATCAAAATGGTGAATCAAAAGTGATACCATATTCCTGGAGGAATTGCAGAGATTATTGCCCCTCTTAAGGACTTGAAGGATACAGGGGTGGTGATTCCCATTACATCCCCATTCAACTTTCCTATATGGTTTATGCAGAAAATAGTGGATTATTGTACACTTAATGAGGTGGTGACTCCAAATGCAGCTGCTGTTCCTGATGTGGTATCATTGCTTGAGCAAATCAACACATCACCTCGTAACTGGTATGAAGCTATCAATCTGACAAATGCTTTTTCTCAAGGGTTGTCAATAAGGACCACCAGGAACAGTTTGCTTTCAGCTGGCAAGGCCAGCAGTATACCTTCACCGTCCTGCCTCAGGGGTATAGCAGCTCTCCAGCGCTATGTCACAATCTTGTCCGCAAGGACCTTGATCATTTCTCCCTCCTATAAGACATCACAGTTTCATTATATTGATAATATCGTGTTGATTGGACCTGGTGAGCAAGAAGTAGCAACTACTCTAGACTTATTAGTAAGGCATTTGTGTGTCAGGGGATGGGAGATAAATCCAACAAAAATACAGGGGCCTTCCACCTCAGTGAAATTTCTAGGTGTCCAGTGGTGTGTGGCATGCCAAGATTTTCCTTCTAAGGTGAGGGATAAGCTGTTGAATCTGGCCCTTCCTATAACCAAAAAAGAGGCCAAATGCCTAGTTGGCTTCTTTGGATTTTAGGGACAACATATTCTTCATTTGGATGTGCTATTCCGGTGCATTTACCAGGTGACCAGAAAAGTTGCTAGTTTTTGAGTGGTGACTGGAATAAGAGAAGGCTCTGTAAAATATCCCAGCTGCTGTGCAAGCTGCTCTGCCACTTGGGCCATATGATCCAGCAGATCAATGGTGCTGGAAGTGTCAGTGGCAAATAGAGATGCTGTCTGGAGCCTTTGGCAGGCCTCTATAGGAGAATCACACTTCAAACTCTTAGGATTTTGGAGCAAAGCCTTACCACCCACTACAGATAAGTACTCTTCTTTTGAGAAACAACTTTTAGCCTGCTACTTGGCCTTAGTAGAGACTGCATGCTTACCCATGGGCCATCAAGTTACCATGAGACCTGAGTTGCCTATCATGAGCTGGGTGTTATCTGACCCACCAAGTCATAAAGTTGGGTGTGCACAGCAGCACTCCATCATAAAATGGAAATGATATATTAGAGGTAGAGCTCAAACAGGCCCTAATGGTACAAGTAAGTAACATGAGGAAGTGGACCAAATGCCCATGGCCCCCACTCCTGCCACAGTTCCTTCTCTTTCCCAGACCAGAGCTATGGTCTCTTGGGGAGTTCCTTATAGTCATTTGACTGAGGAAGAAAAAGCTCAGGCCTCATTTACTGATGGTTCTGAATGATATGCAGGGACCATCCAGAAGTGCACAGTGGTAGCACTACAACCCCATTCTGGGATATCCTTAAAGCACAGTGGTGAGGGGAAATCTTTCCAGTTGGCAGAACTTCAAGCAGTGCATCTGGTTGTTCATTTTGCTTGGGAGGAGAATTGTCCAGAGGTGCATTTATATATTGACTCATGGGCTGTTGCTAATGGCTTGGCTGAATGGTCAGGATCTGGGAAGAAGCACGTTTGGAAAATTGATGACAAAGAGGTCTGGGGAACAGGTAGGTGGATAGACCTTTCTGAGGGGGCAAAGAACTTGAAGATATTTGTGTCCCCTGTGAATGCACACCAGAGGGCAACTTTTCAGCAGAGGAAGGTTTTAATAATCAGTGGATAAGATGACCTGTCCTGTGGGTACAAGTCATCCTCTTTCCTCAGTCACTCCTGCTATTGCACAATGGGCTCATGAACAAAGTGGGCATGGTGGTAAGGATGAAGGTTATGTGTGGGTTTGCAACATGGACTTCCACTCACCAAGGCTAACTTGGTTACAGCCACTGCTGAGTGCCCAATTTGCCAGCAGCAGAGACATACATTCAGTCCCCAATATGGCACCACTCCCCAAGGTGATCATCCTGCACCTGGTGGCAGATCAATTACATTGGAACACTTCCATCGTGGAAGAGGCAGTGATTTGTTCTAAGTGTAATAGATGCACATTCCAGAATTGAGTTTGCATTCCCTGCGTGCAATGCTTCTTCAAAAGCCACCATACCTGTCCTTAGAGAAAGCCTTTTCCACCATCATGGTATTCCACGTAGCATTACTTCTGATCAAGGAACTTACTTCAAAGAAAATGAAGTGTGGGAATGGGCACATGCCCATGGAATTCTCTGGTCTTACCATGTTCCCCATCATCCAGAGCAAATAGCTGTGTTGATTGGAAAGTAGGATGGCCTTTTGAAGACACAATTAAAGTGCTAACTAGGTGGCAGTACCTTGCAGGGCTGGGGCAATGTTCTCCAGGAGGCTGTGTATACTCTGAGTCAGTGTCTACTCTATGGTATTGTTTCTCCCATATCCAGAATTCACAGGTCTGGGAATCAAAGACTGGAAATGGAAGTGGCACCACTCATTATCACCCCTAGTGATCCATTAGGAAAAGTTTTGCTTATTGTCCTTGAAACCTTAAGCTTTGCTGGTCTACAGATCTTAGTTTCAAAAGGAGGACTGCTCCTTCCAGGAGACACAACAATGATTCCATTGAACTGGAAATTAAAACTGCCACTTGGCCTCTTTGAGCTTCTCATGCTGCTGAAACAGCAGACATGAAAGGGGATTACTGTTTTGTCTGGGGTGATTGACCCTGACTATCAAGGGGAAATAGGACTACAACTATACAATGGAGGTGAAGAAGAGTTTTCCTAGAATACAGGTGATCCCCTAGGGTGTCTCTTAATACTACCAGGCCCTGTGACTAAAGTCAATGGAAAGCTGCAACATCCCAATCCAGGCAGGACTACCAATGACCCAGAAAATTCAGGAATGAAGGTCTGGGTCACCCCACCTGGCAAAGAACCACAACAACTAAAGTGCCTGCTGAGGGTAAAGGGAACATGGAATGGGTAGTAGAAGAAATATGAACTATGACCACATGACCAGTTATAAAAACGAGGACTGTGATTGTATGAATATTTCCTCCCTGATTTGTTATGAGTATGTTTGCATTTGTACATAACAAATATCATGTTTTCATCTTATTATATGACATAAGTTGTATCATTCATGTTATAGTATTTAAGTCATAGGATAAGAAGTTTAAGAGTGAATGTTACCTAAGGACTTGCACCTTATTCTGGAGAGATGTAGTGCCTTTCCAGTTGTACATAGGACAGCTGAGTATTGTTAGGTGAAATATATCTGTTACTGTGTTCTATTTGGAAATTAATCATATTTCAAGGTGATGTATGTAGCTGCCAAGTTGACAGGAGATGGATTCTGATGGTTAGGTTTTGGTGTCAACTTGGCTAAATGATGATGCCCAGCTGTCTGGTCAGGCAAGCACTGGCCTGACCATTGCTACAAGGATATTTCATGGTTATTTGATTAAATCACCACTAGTTGATTGCATCTATGGCTGATTACATCTGTGATTAGCTAAGGTGTGCCTCCCATGATGAAATAATCCAATCAGTTGAAGGCTTTTAAGGAAGAAGGGAGACTTTCACTGCTTTTTCATCCAGTGAACCTCTCTTAGGAGTTCATCTATACCTTTCATCAGGTATAGGTAGCTGCACAACCTGCCCTGTGGATTTTGAACTCTGACATTCCCATGGCTGTGTGAGATCCTGTTGGTTCTGTTTCCCTAGAGAACCCTGACTAACACAGTATGTTACAAGAGAAACTTGAAGGTGATATGTATGGTAATAGAATTGATAGTCCAAGATTCTTCAATCTTCAAAGAAGTTTTCAAGGGCTGAGTAAAGGAGTACTCAAAAAAAAAAAATCAGAACTTCATGAGTTATAAAAAAAGTCTGAAAAAAAAACGTGAGGAAGTATATGATCAACAGAGCAGACATCAACATGTTAAGAAATATTTCTAATCATAAATGCTTTGAAAATAGCATTACCCCTTTAGGTATTAAAGCTTCTATACAAAGCAGTGTATTGCTACTAGATGCTTTCCATTTGACCGTGATTTTGTAAAAATAAAAATCTCCCTCCTTCAGTTCTTTTAAAAGGTGGCTTTGGTAAGGAGCTGAGACCTTGCAAGATTTGCCATTTTGCATTGAAGTCAAGGAATCACCTCTGTCCTTAACTGCATTATATGCAATATCCATCCCATACCCAAAGTTTGTGCCTCCATGGGGAGAAACGACAAATATTTTGAGCCAAAAACCAGTTAGTTAATTGAAGATCCTTGTTCTAGTTTGCTAGCTGGCAGAATGCATAATACCAGGAACAGAACGGCTTTTAAAAGGAGGAATTTATTATGTTTCAAGTCCACAGTTCTAAGGCCATGGAAATGTCCCAACTAATGCAAGGCTGTAGAAATGTCCAATCTAAGGCATCCAAGGAAAGACACCTTGGTTCAAGAAGGCTGGTGATGTTCAGGGTCTCTTTCTCAACTGGAAAGGCACATGGCGAACATGGGGACATCTACTAGATTTCTTTTCAGGCTTCTTGTTTCATGAAGCTCCCCCAGGGACATGTTTTTTTCTTCATCTCCAAAGGTTTCTAGCTGTGTAGACTCTCATGGTTATCATGGCTCTCAAGCTTCTCTCCCAAAATGTTTCCTCTTTTAAAGGATTCCAGTAAACTAATCAAGACCCACCTGAAATGGATGAAGTCACATCTCCCTCTAGTCAAAGGTTAATACCCACAATTGGGCATGCCACAAGTCTAAGGAGAAAATCTAATCAAGTTTCCAAACTGCAGTACTGAATAGGGATTAAAAGAAATGGCTGCTTCCACAAGATGAATCAGGAATAAAACATGGCTTTTCTTGAGTGTGTAATTCTTTCAAACTGGCACAATCCTGTTCCTAGCTATCGTCATGCCTTCCCACTGCTGGTCTCTCCTTTCCATGTGTCATACATACCCTTTGCCCTTCTAAAGCTACAGATAAGAGATTTCTGAACAGGTAACACTTTGGGACAGCTATGTCCTCTTTGAAATATCTTCCTACATGAACAGTAAAAGGAAATGCTTCAAAGATTTTATTTTTATAAGATATTCATTCTGAGCATGCTAAAAGTAGGATTTTTTTTTTACTCCAGCCCTTAACCTGAAGTCATTTTCAATGTGAATGGAGAAATGTCCTTATCTCAGGGCAGGAGGTTTTTCTTAAGAACCTGGGCACTAGAAATATAACACTCAGGCAGTTATAAATCCTTGGTGTAGGTGATTTTTTAAAAAAAGTATCCTGATGCATTTTGTGACCTGTGAAGGTGGAAATCTTCCACTACCATCTACTGTTTCTTTGGATATTCATGTGAGTGAGCAGCAGTTTGAAGAATGAGGAAGGCCTTGGTGGCAGCCAGATTAGGCCTCAAGAGAGAGAAGGGAAATTTAGTTCCCATTTGTACTTTCTAACTAGAAATTACACGTACAAAATGTGATGAACTGAAATTTCTGATCTAAAAGAGGTCTTTCTAAAAGATGAAAATAAGCCAATCTGAACCCAACACAGAGAGAGCACAGCTAAGTCTCAGGATATGAGGGGTACTTAAAAAATGGATTTAGGTCTAAAACCTTGAGAAGTCCTTTGGGGAAATGGGATAAGTAATGATCACTGAGTGTTCCCTTTTTCAAAGACATGGGATGTGGATAACCAAAGACTGTATGACCAATTGAGGGGGCATGCCATGAATGGTTGGACCAGAGGCCTTTTCAGACTTCTTTCAACCTTAAGGTTCTCTTAGCTTCTGAATCTGGATAGTAAAGGCTTTCATAGTCCTAAATCCAGCAGAGTGGAGTGCAGAGGGGTGGGCCTGAACCCTAAACACCTCCCCCCATTCCAACTCCTCACTGAAGTATTTGGTTCTGGAAATGAAGGGGAAAAGAGACTTGGCACTTAAAAAAAAAAAACACTATTGATACCTAACACCAAGCAGGATGAGTTGCTTATTATTTCCATAGGAAAAGTAGGTTGGTCTACCCTAGAAATAAACTCACCGGGAGCAGCCACACACTGGAAGTCAACTGAACCTGGACATGAAAGGAGAAGATGCTCTCATATCTTTTAAAAGAGATAAAACATCACTTTTTTAGTCTTTTGGGATAAAACATCACTTTACTGACCCCTTAAGTTTGGGCTTTTCTAGCTGCAAAACCATGATCCAATAAATTCCTGTTGTTTAACCCAACCCACTGTATGATATTTATTTTAGCAGGTGGGAAATTGAACATCTATCTTTTGGCGGATAAGAGGGAGTCAAGCCTTCTAAAAGAGTATTAAAGTATTGGGAATTAAGAAAGCTCTTTTTGCTCTCAAATGCCCCAGAATTACAGCTAGCACAAGTACTGTATGGTTTCTGCAAGAAGAAAGAGCTCCTGTCTCTGATACCAAGAGATGTCAATCATACAGACTGGTTACCTGTTCAGTGTGGCATTTGAAATCAGGAAGTAGTAAGTGGGCAAGTTTTTTTTAATCACCTCACTCCCTATGATTAGATTGCCTATGGATAAACCCATCCACTTCCTTTTTAATCTAAAAGAAATAAATGTCAAACTGGCCTACTCCTTCCACTCTGACTCTCAACACTGCTTCAGTCCTGCAGTGCCTTCCACCAAGGAGCAGCAGTGCTGAAAACAGATAGTGGCAAAATAACTGAACAACTTTCCTAGCTAAAGTTGACCTGCATGGGACCTAAGCCAAGACTGCCCCACACTGAGAGGGAGAGCATGTTCAAGCCCTTTGCCAATATTCTCCCAGGAGCACTGCTTCCTCAGCATGGCCTGCTTGTTATGTGCTGATATGAGTGCTCAATTAATTTTAATGAGGCAATAAACTAGATAATCAGAAAATGAAATGGACCAATCTGCTCTCCTTCTCTGGGATTAATGACAATGGGCACAAAATAAACAGTGCTAAGGCTGAAAAATGACTCCTTCCTCTTGGTCATCTATCTGAACTGGGCTCTTAAAGCTTTGTTTATTTAGGAGGCAGTAGTAAATTCTTGAAGTCAGAATAATTGGGTAAGAAGGATGGATCCCCCTTATCTCTGGGCCTTTGCTCTTTTTATCACTTCAGCTTTTTAAACCCTTAGCAATGGGAATGGCTAAGACTTGCTTCTTCCCCTGAAGTGAGGAAAGGGTTCTGAGCAACAAGACTTCTTTTAATTATTCAGGTCTCCTTCTAGAATATAGAATCAGCTTAGACAAGATACCCATTTTTCTATGCTGCTGCCACTTGGGGATCTTCTCACCATCAGGTACTTAAGACCATCTGCTAACACTTATGTATTTTTATATTTAGTGACTCCTGTGCTGTGATAAACTCCTAAGCCTGTTTCATTCATCTCTGTGAGATAACTTGAGTAGCTAGGGCTACTGAATTATATCACCCATCACTGATGAGGAAAATGAGACTTGGCACAGTAAGTGACTAACTTAGATAACCAGTTAGCTAGCACCCCAAAGATTATCTGTTTGAATACTTTATAGATGCTCCCTTTCCCAGTAGGTAGAACATCAGAAGACCACAACTAGGGCGGCTGCCATGGCTCAGTGGGCAGGGCTCCGACCTGCCGTGCTGGAGGTCTGGAGTTCGATCCCTGGTGCCTCCTGTCCATATGCAAATTTGGAAAAAAAAAAAAAAAAAAAAAGAAGACCACAACTTGGGGCCAACAGTGGTGAGAACCAGTAGAGGCAGAAGACATCAGGGACCTTGAGATGGTTCTTATGGACCAGAAATTGGACACAATACACTGATTAAAAGAATGTCGAAACTGGAAACAACATTAGGGATTTACTAGACCAGTGAGTCTTAAACAATTTGTGCTGGATAAAATACAGATTCCTAGGCTCTTTCCTCACATTAACTCAGAATTTGTTGGAGGTAGAATCCAGGAACTTGTATTTTTTAACAGTTTCCCAGGGTTAGGAAACTGATCACCATCCTCAAATCTCAAATCCCCCACAGACGTTGTATCTGGAAGCTCATGAGACAATATTCCTTTTGTGCTGAGCTTGCATGCCTTCAACTGCAGCCTGAGATGGCACAAATGAATCATCACAGGGACTCGTTACTGAGTTTGGGGTCAGGTAGCATGCTCAAGTTTTTTTCTTATGAATCGTCATCTCATTTGCCCTTGCATGTCTGGAGGCACAACACAGTGAATTAAGTTTGAAAGTTGAAAAACTGGGAGCATAATTTAAACTTAGATGCTTCACTTTGTCTTCCTTTCCTAGGTCTGTCTTTTGTTGTTAAAATCAATGGTGTTTCCATGTCACCACTGGTATCCAACTGTAACACAAGTAGGAAGTAAGCCTTGTGGAAGCCTGTGCTATAGCACAGTTAACATTTCATTGCCATTGGGTATATAGAACAATGGAGAATTGAATATTTAGCAAATTATTTAAGTGCGAGGCATTTAATATAGAAATATATAGCTCAAATACAAGGTAGAATTGGATATTCTCTGTGAGAGCAATGCAATGTGTTATACACGTTCTAAGGAAGCAAAAATGACATCTTGCTGAGGTTGGGCTGAGGGCATAGATGGGCCTTACTGGAAGGGATCCCACTTGAGCTCAAGCTTGAGGTACCATCAGTTTAGGTGGGTTAAGGAAGGCATTTCATATATAGAAAACCTTGTGAGTCAATAACGAATATGGAAAAGTGTGTATGTTGAGGGTAGGGGTGGTCATTGAGCAGTCTCATTTTAAGGCTGAAAAGGTGAGTTGGGACTAATTCATGGAAGGCTTTTGAGTTAAATAATTTCAATTTCAATTTCCAGAAAGTGTAAAGTCCTTGAAGGCCTTAGAGTAAAGAAGTGGCTGACATGGAAGATGGAAGCCAGGGAGATTGGAATCAAAGGTTCTTATCAAGAGTTTGGAGGTAATAGAATATTCATAAGGCAAAAAAAGTTAGAAATAGCCTGTATCAGTTTCTTGTGATTGCTATAACAAATTGCCACAAATTTGGTGGCATAAAACAACACACATTTATCTTCATACAATTCCGGAGGTTAAAAGCCCTAGTATCACTGGATGAAATCAAGGTGGCTCTAGGGGAGAATCCATTCCTTCCCTGCCTCTTCTAGCTCTAGAGCTGAATTCCTCCCTCACCCACACCCTTCCTGGACAAATGTGTTATTTTGTAATTAAAGTAAAGAAGGGAGAAGGAAATGGGGAATGCAGACAGGGCAGTAAGGATTAAAGGAGAGGGGCAGAACAATGTGAGATGAAATGCAGTGATCTAGTCTCAGATTTGCCAACCAGTTGGATATGTAGAACAATGGAGAATTGAAGGCCACTCCTGGACTGCCACTGGGCTCCTAAGACCAGGCAGGAGTAGTGGGTTTGAAGAAGATGAGGTATCTTTCAGATACTTTTGTCATTTCTGGCAAGCACACTAGTACTTTGTGCAGTGTTACGTGAAACTTCCAGAGTTTCCCTCTAACCAATCACTTGTTTTAAAGGACCAAGCTCCTTCAGCAATGCTGAATTTCTACCTCCAGGGCTCCTGCTTTCTCAGTGCCTTTACCGTATAGCCAGGCTCTAATGAGATGTGGCAATGCCTTTGCCCTGGCTTCTTATCAGGCCTGGTGCTGGGAGCCACTGTTGAGACTGTGAATTGGCAATCCTGGGAAATTCTGTTGGACTTTTGCTTAGAGGTAGAGGGGGAAAAAGAGGGGTTTGCAGCAGTCTTGCTAAGACCAGACCCCTAGTAAGATCTTTCCTACTGCCTGATGAAGAGCTTCTACTCTCTGTCTTCCTCCAGTTCCTACACGAGGCTGGAGCCCCTGTACCTACTGCCTCTGGCTCCCTCCTGCAGCAATAGTGTCACAGGGAGAGAGGGGTCAAGATGGGCCTTTGGAAAAATTGGATAGATTGAAATATCAGTGGTCAGTAAGAGGGAAGGCTAAAGGGTATGGAATGTATGAGTTTTTCTTTTTTCTTTGTATTTCTTCTCTGGAGTGATGCAAATGTTCTAAAAATGATCACGGTGATGAATACACAACTATGTGATGATATTGTGAGCTATTGATTGTACAGCATGTATGGACTGCATGTGTGTGAAGATTTGCCATTAAAAATATATTTAAAAAAAAAAAGAAAAAAAGATGGACCTTTGGAGAGAGGCTCAATAGCAGAATGGTAGAGGGTAGAAAAGGCATGTATGTGCAAAGAGTGCCCATTCCTGATCTCAGTGGGAACCTTCTTTGCAAAAAGAGTGCTAGACTAGAAAACAGTAGGCTAGACCCTTCCATGGCTATTAATGCTACAAAAGCAAACCTGTGAAAGGCCTTTCCTTTTCTGGGCCTCCAGTAGGCTAGAGTCTCCATAGTCACTTCTAAGTCCAGCGTTTTGGCCTCTGAATGGAACTGCTTTGTGGGTTAGAAGATAAGCATTCATGGCCTCTTCACAAGGTTTCCTTTGATTTGCAGGAGTGCAGTAGGCTGACTAATGGCTCCATAGATCTCTGTAACTTATATGTTACCTTATTTGTAAAACAAGCACTTGAAGACTTGATTCAATTAAAGATCTTGCAATGGGGAGTGTGGTGGTTTAGAACTATAGGTACCCCAGAAATCATGTTCTTTAAGCTATCCCATTCCTGTGGGTATAAACCTATTGTAAGTAGGACCTTTTGATGAGTTATTCAGTGAAGGCATGGCCCACGGTAGTTTTTAATCCTCTGGCTGGAATCCTGAAATTCAGACAAAGAGAGAGAGAAAACCACAGACACAACGATCGAAAGCAACAAAACCCAGAAGAGAAGGCAAAGACAAACAGATGCCACCATGTGCCTTGCCATGTGACAGAGGAGCCAAGGATTGCTGGTCTTCAGGAGGAAAGCATCACCTTGATTTGGACATTTTCCTCAGCCTCAAAACTATAATCAAATAAATTCCTATTGGTAAGCCAACCCATTTTGTGGCATCTGCTTTCAGCAGCCTAGGAAACTGAAACAAGGAGATTTTCCTGGATTGTTTGGTGGCCCCTAATGTAATCACAAGAGTCCTTATAAGAGAGAGGCATCAGGAGATCACAGAGGAGGGTGCTTGGAGAAGAAATATGAAAATGGAGCACTGAGAGATTCAAAGATGCTGGCCTCAAATAATGAAGTGATGTGGCCATGAGCTGAGGAAAGGATAGCAACCACTAGAGTTAGAACAGGCACTGAGAGCTTCCCTAGAGCCTCTGGTAGAAGGGCAACCTTGCAGAAGCCTTCATTTCAGCTCACTGAAACTGACTTCGGACTCCAGAAGTGAGAAAATAAATTTCTATTGTTTTAAGCCACCAAGTTTGTGGCAATTCATTACAGCAGCCAAAGGAAACTAATAGAAAGAGCAAGGTCACCTTGGGCTTGCGCTTACCGGGAAGCACTCACTGTGGCCTTGACCCAGCCTCTGGCTGCACCCTGACATTGTTTGCTGCCTTATCCTGAAGCTGTTCTAATCAACAGGCTCCTGCTCTCAGCATCCCATAGCAGAAAGAGTATGGCTATGAGTGAGTCACTCCATTGAGCTGAGCAATTTGATGAGAGCAGAAACCAAACTCCATTCCTCTTTATCTGTTTTTACCTAGAATTGTGCTGGTCACATGCACAGTAAGTGCCAAGTGAATGTTTGTTGAGTGAATAAACCAGGAGTCGTTTCACTCCGCTTCCTTCCCCACAAGGTTGTTTATTGTGGGGCTTAAATTAGAAATGTCAAAGTTGTGTGAACACTGTAATGCAATAAAAACAGGAGCTAAGTATTATTAAGTGAGATGGATGTCTCTCTGAATTGCCTTCTTGAAATGAGCAAATTGTGTCTGGGACCTGCCTGGCCAGAAGCCAAATCTATCCACATTCAGCAAGAAATAACATTGCTCAGGGAGCTGAGTAGAATTGGAACCTGGAGGTTATTCCTATGAAGGCAAGGAGAATGTCTTTTTAATGAGCTGAACATTTGTATGGTCTGTGCTGGTATCTGCTGTGTTCCTCTTCTCCCTATAAATGCTATGGGACTGGAAGATGAGAATGTAAGGACATGCATTTTTACGAGGGAGGCTGAGTTTGGGAGGAGGTGACACAGTGTCCAATTCCTTGGGCTTGTTCATTGGAAAGTCAATGGCTGTGGCTTCTGACTGACCAGCCAAGAAGGAATATGGCAGTGTGGATGGAGCACAGGGAGTCAGGCTGTCTGAATTCTAGCACTGCTTCTGCTGCTAGCCCTAGAGCAATGTTTTTTCCTGCCTGGCATCCTCACCTGTAAAATAAAATAACTTAGCTACACATCAGAATCATTCAAGAAGCTTAAAAAATAGATATATACTCTTCCAGCCCTGTCTTCAAGAATCAGAATCTTTGAAAGTAGGTCTCAGTAGTCAATATTTGCTAAAACACTTCCCTCCATGATTTTGTTGCAATTAATGGGAGTTGACCCACTCAGTGTTTCCCCGAGTTCACTGATAAGAGAATGCCTGGGCATCATCGCAAATCCACTAAATCAGACTCCACATGCCTGGAAGGGCACCTGGACATCATATTTTTAGCAAATGCCCCAAGTGATTCTTAGCATCACGGGGTTTCCCAGCTGGGCTAAAATCATACAAATAATCATACAATGAGTTGGCTTGAACAACAGGAATTTATGGGCTCATGGTTTTGAGGCGAGGAGAAGTCCAAAATTGAGGGACCAGCAAAGCAGTGCCTTCTCTCCGAAGACTGTGGCCTTCTGGGGCTGGTTGCCCTTAAGCCTGTGGCCCTTGATGTTTCTGTACATGGCAATACACATGGCCATGCCTTCTCCTTTCTATTCTCTTCTTTCTTTCTGGGTTCCGTTGACTTGCAGCTTCTGGCTGGGGCCCATGGCTTCCTCTTTCTGCGTCCAACTGCCTTTACTTAGAAGGATTTCAACCACATGGATTAAGAACAACCTTAACAAAGAGCATCTTCAAAGATCCTGTTTACAAATGGATCTGCACAAATGGATCTGCACCCATAGGCCAGGGGTTGGGACCCGAGCGTGTCTTTTGTGGGGGACACGATTCAACCCCCAACACAGGGATCTGTTGTGGACTAAGGCCAAGAGTGATAGTTGTAAAAGTCTCATCCCAGGACCATCATCATCAGCATATCCTGGGAACTTGATAAAATTGCAAATTCTCAGACCCTGCCTCAGACCTAATGAATCTGAAATTCAGGACAGAAATCTGAGATTCAGTAAGCCCTCCGGGTGATTCTGTTGCAAGCTCTAGGTCAATGTTTTCAAACTGAACAGTTTCAGTCTAAATCTTGTATGGACAATTTTATTCCATATTCCCTCTGGACTCAATAAAAGACCCTTTCCTGGAAGCCACAAAGCACAGCTTCTCTGGAAGTTCTGATGAGGTCTCATAATGACCTGAAGGTCAATCCTGAGAATTTTGAAATTGATAGGTGACTCCTATCAATTGGAGTACTTTGTCCCCAAGCCAAAAACTAGGATGGAACCGTTTCCACTATTAATTGCAAAAGAAACAGCTTTCCAGAAGAATAATATCTACTCTAATCATGGGATCCTCCTTACTGCAGAAACTGTCTGGGCAATATTTTCTCCAGGAGACAGGTAAAAATAACTGCAGGCGTGTCTGGTTTGGATCTACAGGTTCTTTAAAGCTCACACAGGCTCATATTATAGCAAGAGGACTGAGAAATCATTTAGTCTAATCCCATTTTACCAACTGAGCAAATGAGGGACCCAGAGCTAGTTAATAACTTCTCCATAGTATCAAAGTTAGACACATAGTTAGTTTGTGAAAAAGCTGGACTGGACTCAGACCTTCAGTCTTATTTCACTGGCCTCCACCTCTTCACTTACTCCCTGCAAAGTGTGGAAATAACAGGTGCCAGGTCTTCTAAACTCTAAGACTCTGCTAATTCAGTTGTCACTTTTAGAGCCAGGCATGCAAATTTAGGAAATTCAGGCTTTCCAAGAAGGTGTGGAATTGGATTCCTAATGACACAGCAGAAGCAAGTAAGGAGAGCAGAGGAGAAAATGGTTCTTACAGACAAAATTGCATGCTATGTTAATAATAAGAGCTCTTGCTATATAGCTTTTCCCCATGTGCTGGGTATTTCTTTCCCATAGAATAACCATGTAAAGTGGACATAATTATCCCAAATTTTACCAATAAGCAAATGATGCTCAGAGAAGCCAAGTGCAATGACCAAGTCCAAACAACTGGCAGCTAGTAAAGGCCAGATTAAAACCCGAAACCCTGAATCCTGTTCTCTCGCCATGAAACCATGCTGCTTCCCCTTGATTTACTTTTGACTTGGAGGTGTGATTTCTTTCTTTAATTCAGTGAGTCTTGACCTTGACTGCAGGTTAAAAGTACAGGGATCTTTAAAAATCCTAATGCCTGCTGCCCTCATCAGTTCTGCATTAAAACAGACTCTTTGGTAGGGGAGGAACCAGGAAACGGTAATTTTTTAAAAACTGGAGTTAATGCTAATGTGCAGACAGATTTGGGAGTCACTTTTCTACGTGTTTCATTTGTTTCAGAACAATTTAACTGACTATGAATAGATACTCTTTATTTAAGCTCGTGGTGGTAATTTAATGGAATTATTTAAACCTATGATTGAATTACATTTAGAAGTTAGATAAGTGGACTAAGGGGAAAAGGAGAAGAGAGAGCCTAGATTTTGTTAAACAATTTATATGCAGATGTGCATGCAAGATTATTACCAGCTATCATCAGAAATAACAGCTCATCTCAGGAAAATCCCCTACCCTTCCTCTGGCACTGTGTTATCTTGGGTGTTTAGATATGTCTACATGTTTAAAAGTTATTAAAGCAAATTGAAAGTTAAGTATTCTGAACATGACTTTACCAAGGGAAAATCCTCTTTAAACTTCAGTTTTCTATTTAAGGCATTTTTGTGCCATGTTTTTAGGTTAATCATGGAAGAGGACATTCTCATGGTAAGTCCTTGGCTCTTATCCAAAGGGCTTTTTTCCCAAGTAAACACATATTCATTCAGATTAAAAATAGATCTTTAACAGAGGTTGTCCTTTAAAGAAATCTATACTTACCCCCTCTTTCATTAAGGTTTCCCATATGAGACATGCTCCCAGAAATTTGGCCTTATTCACGAAATGCTATTTCCGCAAAGCCTGGGAGAAATCAAGCCTCTATTTATGAGTATGAAGACTCAGGCAACTAGGAACTCTTCAGCCTCCACCTTGAATACTTCAAAGTGTCCTTTGCCATCTTCTTCTTCATATGGACACACACACTGATGCAGGGGCAAAACCCAGCCACTAACCATATCCCCAGAAAATTGACACCTACTTTTCAACTATTCCAAACTGTACCAGAAGGAATTTGTGGACATACCTATTTACATCTTTTTTCTGCCTGAAATTTTTCATGCCTTATTTAGTTAAACAACATCTGTTAATACTTGGTGTTTTGGTAATAGATATTTTTTACGGTTGGAATAAATTTTTTCCATAAAGATCTTCTACCTAAGTTTCTGGAGCCTCCCTTCCACTTCTCCAGATCAAATGAGAAGATTCAAAGGTTTGCAATTCAGAAAGAAATACTGAAAAAAGAAAATCTTTGGGGAAAGACTTGGAATTTCTTCAAATGAAGGAAACCGGGTTCAGTGTAATCCATTAATGGTCTAAATGTATACAAAGACTGCCCCTTGGAAGATGGGAACCAACTATTTTACAACTTCATTGGGAAAAGAGCAAAGGAAGCCTATTTCAAATGCCGCAGGAGGAATTTAAAGAGATCTAAAAGAGGACTTCCTCTACTGAAACAGATGAAATGTAAGGGTTCTCTTCTTTGAAGATTTAAAGAAAAAGAGACACAACCCACCCCTTGGTATTGACTGAAAGTTTTTATGCTTGAAGGTGGGAGAATTAGTTGACAGGAACCCAACCCAATGGCTCTTTTTAAAAGGGAAGTCACTGACCTCACATAAATGAAAGTACAGGGAGTGGATTATGGATATCCTGGTTTCAGGGGTTCAAACAGTAATCTTGGCACTCTGTCTTTTCATTTTGCCCTCTACTTGGCTTTATCATCTGAAAGGCTTTATCCTTGTGGGAGCAAGATGGCAGCACACAGCTTCCAGCTTCCTTAGCCCTTGAATCTCCTCTCCCAATATCTATTTCAATCCCTAATCAAGTATTTAGATTAGCCCTCTGTTTTCCCCTGGACCACTCACCAGTTCCAGAGTAATCTGACCAGTAAAATTGGGTCATCTGCTTGTCCCCATTGCAGAGACAGTGAGAACTCTCAATTGGCAGTACCCGCAAATCATATAGAGTATAGGAAGGAGAGTTTGAAAGGGAAAACATGGGGCAGACAGAAAAGCAGCACGTCTACTGCAGAGGATAAATATGGGCATAATTCCTCTTGTTCTCCCACCATCACATGCTGACAACTGTGAACCAAAATTTTAACAGACTACGCTGGTGTCCCAAATACCAAACTAAACATGAATATATCTTTTTGGCTGTACCTCAAGTTAGGGGTATCTTTTTCATGTTTTTTGGGTTTTGGTAGTTTTTTGTTTTGTGTTGTGTTTTGAAGTGGAGTGGCAAAATCATAAGTCCCTGTTGAATTAGTTAGAATAGAAAACCATTTATCTTTTCTTAATCTTTGGGCCACTATGAACCAATCTGAACGTGACTTGGTTTTTTTTTACATGGGCAGGCACCAGGAATCGAACCCGGGTCCTCTGGCAGGGCAGGCAAGCATTCTTGCCACTGAGCCACCATGGCCCGCCCATAACTTGGTTTTAATCCAGAGGCCATGACCCTCCACAGGGAATTTCCTATTGTCCTATCCTTACCACATCCCTCTACCTGTCACCATGTTGCAGGGTCCAGATAACTGCCTACCAATGGAATCCTGGACTACTTTCCCAGAGTACAGACTTTCAAACTTTCCCTGGTTCCAGAGAGAAGTAGGTTCGAGGTCTTCTCTCAGGCTCCAATATGATTGCCAAAGAAAACAATCACAACTGTTGACAGTACAGTTTCTAAAGTCTGGGTTGTTTGGTTTTAAATAAAACTCTGTGTCTTTCAGGGTCCTGACAGGATGCAGAAATCATCTTTTGTGGCTCAAATGAAGATATGTTATAAAGAACTATCTACAACTGTGTGGGAAGAATTAATAAAATGAAATACAGATGGAAGTTCTACAGAGACTACGAAGAGTTGGCAGTCAATGCCAAAGGCCAGAGAGACAAGGAGGGAAAATAGAGTTACCAAAGCCAGGTGGGAGCTGGGACTATATTTATTTTGCTAAAGATGGCTGAATGCAATATATAGAAATGGATTGGCTTTTACAAAGGGAATTTATTAAGTTACAAATCTACAGTTCTAGGGCCATGACAATGTCTGAATTAAGGCACCAGCAAGATGATAGCTGAACTCTGAGGAAAGACCACTGACATCTGGAGCACCTCTGTCAGTTGGGAAGGCACGTGGCTGGCATGTATTTCTCCTTGCTCTCAGTTCGTTGCTTTTAGCTTTTGATTCCAGGGTCTTCCCTTAGCTTCTCTGGAACAAACTCTGAATTTCATCTCTTAGCTTCGCATCTCCTGGGGCACTTTCCCTCTCCAAGCATCTGTGCTGCCTCCAAAATGTCTCTCTCTTAAAGGACAAAGCAGATTAAGACCCACCTTGAGTGGGCGGGATCACATCTCCAAGGAAACAACCTAATTAAAAGGTCCTACCCAACAATAGGTCTGCCCCCACAAGATTGGATTAAAAGAACATGATTTTTTTTTTTTTAGGGTATATAACAGTTTCAAACCAGCACATACCACCTGGTAGGAGCTGGAGTCATGGTGGTAATTTCCCATTTGCCCCCTCCCAGGGCACATATGGGATAGAAAAGAGCCCAGAATGAATGAGGGGGAGGATTCAGAAGGAGGAAAACCAGCACAACATGTGAGCCACCAACAGACTATCCAATTGCTATGTGCACACTTAGACCTTACTCATTTTTAGAAACTTTCCTCATCAGCAAAGAGAAGACTAAATCTACATCTCTTTCCTTACATGTGTGTATGTGTGTGTGTGTGTGTGTGTGTGGCAGTAGTTTCAGACTCTGCAATCAAACTGAGCTCAAATCTTAGCTCTGGACTGGCTAGTTAAATGATCTTGGACAAGTTATTTAATCTCAACAAGCCTTAATTCCCTTGTCTATAAAATGAGGATGGTAATAGTATATTTTTTTTTTAAAAAAAAAGGGTTTTGTGCAAATCAAATGACAGAATCCATGAAAAGTGCTCAGCATAGTGCATGGCTGATTCTTTCTGAGCTACTCTTGAACAGAGGTTCATCCATCTCCTAATAACAAGCACTTTTTAGAGCCATTTCACTCTAAAGGCACATGTAGAGGGGAATACAAACATGCCTTGCTAAGCCTCCAAAGTCTCAGCCCTGCTAAGAACTCATCTCACGTGAAGCATCTGCACTGATTCTATTAATGTAAAGTTCCAAATTGGGCAAAATTGCAGGCAAGATGTCAGGCCAGTGGCTACTCTTTGAGGGAGTCATGGGTGGAAGCTATGGGATTCTCATAATGTTCTATTTCTCAGTCTGGATGCTGGTTGCATAGGTGTATTCATGTTGTGAAAAATCACTGGGCTCTCCACTTATTATTTGTGCACATTTCTGTGTGTATTTTTATGCTTGAATAAAATTTTCTTTAACAAAGCCATGATCCTTTAAGGTCCAGCTTCTGATTCTGGGCATATCCAGTTTTTTCCTGGTCTTTCACATGTATCCACCATCAGCTGTCTTCCTTTGTTTTTTTGTTTTTTTGTGATACCAGGGCAAGAGATCAGAATGGGAAAAGAACACAGAGAGAACAGTGGTGAAAAAACAATGGGAAAGAGAGGCTCCTTAATGAGTTAGGACATACAAAGAAGCCAGAGTGGATACACTGACAGGAGCACAATTGAGGGGAACTTTGGCAATGAGGTCAGAAAAAAACAATATATTCAAAGGGCAGGTTTTTTTTCTCTATGAGAGAAACTTGGGGTTTACAGAACAAACATGCATGAAATACAAAATTCCCACAAGCCATAGTAGTTAGGTTCAGATGTCAACTTGGCAAGGTGATGGTGTCCAGTTGTTCTATTGCTGTGAACTTCAATCATCAACATATGAAATTTATCTGTGGCTGATTACATCTGCGGTCAGCTAAGGGGAATACCCTCTGCAATGAGTAAGGCTTAAAATGAGAGGTCAGAAGAGAGAGAAGGAGCTCAGCACAGCCCAACACAACACAGCTCAGAGCTCAGAGCCAGCTTAGACCCAGACATTTGGAGAAGCAGAAAGGAAATGCCCAGGGAAAGCCATTTGAGCCCAGAGGTCCAGGAGAGAAAATCCTCTTTATAATAGTCAGTCCCTTTCTGGTATATTGCATTCCAGCAGCATTAGCAAACTAAAACACATTGTAGTAGTTAGTTTCTGGTATCAACTTGGCCAGATGATGGTGCCCAGTTGTTGTGTTGCTATGGACTTAAATCATCAGCATATGAATTTCATCTCTGGCTGGTTACATCTGTGCTGGCTAAGGGGAATGCCTTCCACAATGAGTGAGACTTAAAAGGAGAAGGCAGAAGAGAAAGAAACAGCACAGCCAGCTCAACTCAGCTAAGAGCTCAGAGAGCTCAGACCCAGACATTTGGAGATGCAGAAAGGACATGCCTCAGGGAAAGCCATCTGAACACAGAAGCCAGGAGAGAGGGCCAGCAGACATCACCATGTGCCTTCCCACATGACAGAGAAACCAGAGAAATCCAGATGAAAGTTAGCTTCCTTTCCTCCAAGGAACTCTAAATTTGTAACTAAATAAACCCCCTTTTTTATTAAAGCCAGTGCATCCCTGGTGTATTGCATTCCAGCAGCCTTAGCAAACCAAAACACCACACTATTATTAACACCTTGCATTGGTTTAGAACATTTTGTAACAATTGTTAAATTGATGAAAGCACTTTTTAATAATTAGACTGTTACTTAAACCCTATGATTTAATTTAGGATTCACTATTTGTGCAGTCCAGTTCCATGGATTTTTAAAAATTTTTATTCTGTTACCATATATGCAAACTACCATTTCCCCTTTTAACCACATTCAAATATATATTTCAGTGCTGTTAATTGCATTCACAATGTTGTGCTACCATCACTACCATCCATTACCAAATCATTTCCATTATTCCAAATAGGAACTCTGCACTTATTAACACTTAACTTCCCGTTTCCTATTCCCACCCCGTCCCTCTGGTAATCTATAGGCTAGATTCTGATTCTATGAGATTCCTTATTCTAATTATTTCATCTCAGTGAGATAATAAACTTTTGTTCTTTTGGGTAAATTTGCAAAGGTGGATAATATGGGTAGATTGGAATAGGAAAAAAATTAGGCAGAATCATTTTAGTAACATATCTACATATAATGGGAATTGGGGAGGGAAAAGTCAGGTTCACTGAGAGCACATGCAAATAAGTACATGCTGGCTCGGCGGCCCTCATTTGCATTTGAATGCTTGAAACATTTCCTGTGAGACAAAATGTGCAGAACACTGGGCAATGTCACCCAGGAGACAATGCTGAAGTTTTTGCTGTCAGCGAGGAGCCTGTTCACAATAAGATCAACTTTTAAAACTAAGGGAAGTGAATATTTCTTCCATGGAATCAAACTCTGCAGTAATTGGGCTGAACTGACAAGACTCTGCCCACACACCAGACCCTGAAACTTTTTGAGAGTTCCATCTTATGGACATCATCCTGTCTTTAAACACTCGGAACTAGGATAGTACAAATACACCTTCACAATAAGGCAAGTAGGGGAGGGGGGATTCGGTTATGGAATCCTGCCCCTAAGAGCTATCTAGAAAAAAGGGCCACCTGAGCCTAGCATCCCATCACTAGGCCATTTTAGCATCATCACTACTATCACCATCATCAACATCATTTCATGATGAAATACTAACCACCAGGCATTGTTTTATGAAATTTTCGTACCTTGTATGTAATGATCACAGCTGTTATTATGTCAGTGACACTGATGATGCTGCTGAGAGATGCTAATCAACTTACCCAAGGCCACTAAATGAAAGATTAGGTTTTCCAGTTCTACTTGATTCCAAAGTGTTCTAGCTTGCTAGCTGCCAGAATGTGATATACCAGAAATGGAGAGGCTTTTACAAAGGAGAATTTATTAAGTTGCAAACCTACAGTTCTAAGGCCATGAAGATGTCCCAATTAAAGCAAGTCTATAACAATGTTCAAATTAAGGCTCCAACAAAAGGTTACCTTCACTCAAGAAAGAACCATGATATTCAGGGTTTCTCTCTCAACTGGAAAGGCATATGGTGAACATGGTAACAATGTCTGCTAACTTTCTCTCCAGGCTCCTTGTTTCATGAAGCTCCCCCAGCGGTGTTCTTCTCCAAAGATCTCTGGCTGCATGGGTTCTCTTGTCTCTTATGGATCTCACGCTCTCCTGTGGCTCTCATCGTTTTTTCCAAAATGCTTCCTGTTTTAAAGGATTCCGGCAAACTAATCAAGACCCACATGAATGGGTGGAGTCACATCTCCTTCTAATTAAAGGTTAATACTCACAACTGGGTGAGTGAAATCTCCATGGAGATAACCTAATCAAATTTCCAACCTATAGTACTGAATAGGGATTAAAAGAAATGATTGCCTTTACAAAATGGATCAGGACTAAAATACGACTTTTCTAGGGCACATAATCCTTTCAAACCAGCACACAAAGTTATAAGCTCTTTCCACTCTGTTTAACTACCTCCTAGAATGATTCAACTTTTGAAGAGATTGGGGAGACCAAAGTGAATCTGAAGATGGGTAAAAATACATGAAACCCAGGAGGAAAGAAATCTCTGAAGGCACAAAAGCAGGAATAGGAGTAAGGTTTAGAAGATTCTGGTAAAAGATTCTGCTACTGCTTCCTATTAAGATCAGGAAGGTCTATGGGAGAAATTCAGTGTTGTTTGTGAAATAGTCTCCTAAATTGGAAACAACCAACAGAGGGATGGACAGGCTGAAAATGGTGTTCCCAGGAGCCCCCGCATAGTCAGGAGCTCAAACAACATGGCCATAGCAGTTTACTGAGATTAAACCAGAGGACTTCAGCTAGGTCTATAGGAGATAAAGCCCTGAAGAAGCATCCAGTGACTGGCAGTCAGGGCCTATGCTGTTTGTCACCCTGCTTCAGAAGTTCATAAACTATGGATGCTATGGATGTAAGTAATGAATATCTCCTTCTGGAGAGGGTGAAAGGTTTGAAGGAAGCTTCCAAATGCTCTGGATCATTAGAGAGAATGAGAGTTTGCTAGACAGGACAGGAGAAATAATCTAACAGGGAAGTCAAAAGGAATTCAGATGTAATTCAGGGCTAAAAGTTTGGTGAGAATGGGATAAGATGCCACCAGAAGAAAAAAAGATGTGAATATCTCCACCACAGACTCCGAGGGCAGATAGAGGCAGAGGTACTGGAAAAAAGTTCGGGGGCCTCTCAATACCGCAGACCCTTTTCCAAGACCTTAAGAAGGGTGCCGGCAAAATGTATGATCAAATTATTTATAGGACTAGGGAAGGGGAAGTTTTGTTTTTTGTGTTTTTTTTTTGCATAGGCAGGCAATGGGAATTGAACCCAGGTCTCTGGCATGGCAGGCAAGAACTCTGCCTGCTGAGCCACCGTGGCCCACCCTAGCGATGTTTTAACTGAAATTCATTAAGGCTGATGTGTCTTTTCATTCCAACTTCCCCTCTGTCCTATCAGGTGGTCCTGGAGTGTCAGTGGGCATTTTTGGAATCTGGCTAAAGAGAATTTGAGTTTGGATACATTTATATGGTTTTCAATCATTTCCTTGTCTAGTCATTCCAATGTAGGAATGAGTTCCAGGAATGGACCTACCACTCACCATGCTGACTCATTCAGCATCATAACAAAAATACAGGGCCACAGGTCATACAAGGTATAAATGAATGCTCTAGTGACTGGACAGTAGACAAGAAACAAGATTTGAAATGTTTAGAGCCACAAGGCAGTCTGGGGAAAATATAATCATCAGATGAGTAACGTTGAAGTAGAGTTTGGTTCTTGTCAATGCCTAGTGAAAAGCTCTCTTGTTATAAGTATCCTCAATAATGGAACCTATACAACTCTATGCTTACTTTGCTTATGATTTTTTTCTAATGGAAATTGAACGAAATAGAATTCATCAGAATTCCTATGTTCATAGGATAAAAGTCTGGAGCAGCACCATAAACAACAAATATGCCTGTAATTCTGATGAGCTCTGTTAAAAGAACAACTGGATAATCTTCCTATTCTTTCTATGGAAAAAGACATCACAAAATTGTTGTCATATAAAGAAACAACAGAGCACAAGTAGCAAAAAATGTAAGGAAAATGTATTATAAAGTTGTGTCTGGCAAATATTGTTATTTTATGGATTTTTCATGTTTATAACATGTCAGCTTTTAAAATTTTGTGGTTGATTGTGGCTTCTTTTCTCATTTTAAACACATATTCATATTTGTTTCTAATTTTGATTTTATATTTGTATATTCCCTTTCTTAAAGAAGACTAACAAAATTGAAAAAGCTTCAAGCTCCATGTCACCTTGCTCCTTCCCTAAGGAGGATGGATTTACTGGTTCTAAAGAGGTATGAGCAGCCAGTTTCTCATGAAGCAATGAAAAGAATTCACTAGGGCCAGCTTCTGTGGAGGAATCCTTTACCTACCCAGGAAGAGTGTTATGGATTTCATTGTATCCCCTGGAAGACCTCTTCAAGTCCTAACTTCTCTTCCTGTGAATGTGAATTTATTTGCAAACATGATCTTTGAAGAGGTCTAGTGAAAATGAGGCCAAATTGGATTAGAGTGGACCCTGATCTAATATGACTAGAGTCCTTGGAAGAAGAGGAACTTTGGACAGACTCAGACAAGTGATGCAGGGACAAAGAGAGAGATGCAGGCAGAGATTTTTTTTTTAAGGTGCACTTATTATTTATATATTTTATTTTATTTTTTTATTAATTTTTAAATTTCTTTTAAAAATATAACAACAAACAAATGCAAACATTCTTAACTTTTGACTTTTGGTCATTCCATTCTCTATATATTATCAGTAATTCACAATATCATCACAATATCATCACATAGTTGCATATTCATCATCATGATCATTTCTTAGAATATTTGCATCAATTCAGAAAAAGAAATAAAAAGACAACAGGAAAAAATTCATACATACCATAACCCTTACCCCTCCCTTTCCTTGATCACTAACATTTCAATCTAAATTTATTTTAACATTTGTTCCCCCTATTATTTATTTTTGTTCCATATGTTTTACTTGTCTGTTGATAAGGTAGATAAAAGCATCAGACACAAGGTTTTCACTATCACACAGTCACATTGTGTGATATCATTATACAATCACTATACAATCATTTTCAAGAAACATGGCTATTGGAACACAGCTCTACATTTTCAGGCAGTTCCCTCTAGACTCTCCATTACAGCTTGACTAACAGGGTGATATCTATTTAATGCATAAGAATAACCTCCAGGATAACCTCTTGACTCTGTTTGGAATCTCTCAGCCATCGACACTTTATTTTGTCTCATTTCACTCTTCCCCCTTTTGGTCGAGCAGGTTTTCTCAATCCCTTGATGCTGAGTCTCTGCTCATTCCAGGATTTCTGTCCCACCTTACCAGGAAGGTCCACACCCCTGGGAGTCATGTTCCACATAGATAAGGGGAGGGTGGTGAGTTTGCTTGTTGTGCTGGCTGGAGAGAGAGGCCATGTCTGAGCAACAAAAGAGATTCTCTTGGGGGTGACTCTTAGGCCTAATTTTAAGTAGGCTTGACCTATCCTTTGCGGGGTTAAGTTTCATATGAACAAACCCCAAGATTGGGGGCTCAGCCTATAGCTTTGGTTGTCCACACTGCTTGTGAGAATATCAAGAATTCAACTTGGGAAAGTTGAATTTTCCCCCTTTCTCACCATTCCCCGAAGAGGACTTCATGCAGGCAGAGATTGAGTTATATCATGAATGGTTGGCAAACCACCACCAGAAACCTCCAGATTTCAGAAGAAGCATGGACCTACCAACACCCTGATTTGGAGTTTCTGGTCTCCAGAACTGTGAGACAAGAAGTTTCTGTAGTTTAAGCCAACTAGCTTGTGGTACTTCTTTACAGTAGCCCTGGGAAACTAAGACAAGGAATTACATGACTGGTAGTTGATTTCCCACAGAGGAGGATGGAGGCAGATAATCATGGGTGTGTTCATGCGTAGAGCATGGCAATAGGCAGAGGAAGCTGTGAAAGCATCTAATATGGTCAGTGTTTTGGTTTGTTAAAGTTGCCAAAATGCAATATTCCAGAAATGAGTTGGCTTTTACAATGAGGATCTATTAACTTAAAGTTTACAGTTCTGAGACTGTGAATACATCCATATCAAGCCATCGATAGACAATGCTTTCTCCCTGAAGACCTGCTACCAGAGACCTGAGACTCCTCTGTCACATGGCAGCATCTGCTGCTCTCTCCCTTCTCTCCTGGGTTTCATTGTTTCCAGCTTCTGGCTTCAGTGGCTGCCTCTCTGTGTCTGTAGTTTTTCTCTGGTTTTTGTGTGTTGTTTTCTCTCAGCTTTTCTGACTCTACTCTCTCAGCTTCTCTGCAAGCTTCTCTGAATTTCATCTCTTATAAAGGACTCCAGTAAGAAGATTCCAACCTGGGGCATGACTCAATTGAAAGAACCTAATCAAAAGGCCCCACCCTCAACTGTTTATACCCACAGGAATGGGTTAGCTTTAAGAACATGATTTTTTCTGTGTACACACAGCTTCAAACCACCATGGTTTGATAAAAGAAAAACTTTTCATGCAATTTAGAATCTCACAGCCCTGTTGAGTGATTCATGAATAAAGGAGTATCTCACTCAGAAAAGAAAAGGGAGATCCACTGAAGAGGCAGAAAGGGGAAGCTCATAAAGGGTGAATGCAGAAACAAGTGAGGAAATGTTCTAACTGGTTGACCTTGAGTTTCCATTTTACATTGGGGGCGGTGCTTACAAAATAGGAAGCAGATGTACATTGATTAGTGTAGTATGTCTCTCCATTTTGATAAGCTCTCTGTACTAGACAAAAAACAGTTTATCATCAGGTGTTGCTTATTTGCAATTCTACAGAGTGCATTCCATTTCTCAGAAAGCCCTTGCAACTCAATTGTTTCTGTTTTCTGGAAAAGCCCTATTTGGAAAAGCAGTCCTTTCTAGCAACACCCAATGTAGGTAGCCTTTTATTTGACTTAACAGGTCTCTCCTGGCTTATAATTTTTAGAAACTGGGTGAGGTTTTCTGTTTAAAGCAGTGGTACTATCTCAGAATCTTTGAAACCAAACCAGGCCTTGCTTCCCAATATGGGAAGTGACACTTATGAAAAACCCAAGGAAGAGGATAATACTTCAATAAATGGTTTTTTCTAAAATTCTGGAGAAAGTATTACTCTAATTCCATGATGCACTGGACCCTTCAATGACCCTAAGGAACTTATGTCCTCAAAGCTTTGAGATTTGTTTTTTCCAAATTTTATCACAGACAGCCTCACAGTGAAATCCATGATAGGGTACTGCAACCCATTTCACCTTGGCTTCCCTGAGAATTAGAGCTTGAAAACGAATTCTATCTGGCTACATGATGGCAGGATTAACCTTTAAAGTGGATGCAATGGCCATGATTTACATAAGTTATTTAATCATTTTAATAGAATTAATATTTAGAAGACAGGTGGAGAGAAATAAATTATGTCTTATAGCTTTTTTGTGAGTACTGGGCTCAGCTCGCAAAAGAATAAATTAACATTATCAAAGAGGCCATATCAGGTGTCCAGAGCAGTCAATTAGATTACAGGGATAATTAGATTACATGGATAATTAACATGACTTCCAGAATCTTCTTGGAATATGAATTAACCCAGAAAGTAAATAAACAGTGACACACACGAAGAGCATCACCCTCCTCTTGGGATCCAAATAGAGATAATCCTGGACTGAGAAGACCTTATGAGGTATTTGACAGGTGTGTGCACTAAACATTGAAATTATTTGTTTAAGAGTCTACTAGAGGATTTATCTAGAAGAAACAGGTTGCGAATAGGCCAAATAAAATATAATTTGAATCTGGGTACATTTCTTATCTGATCATTTGCTTTGTTTAAATTCCATTATGGGTAACACATGTGGGTGTTTTCTGTCTTTCTAAACAGACAAAGCCCTAACAACCGAGTGACTGGAATGTACTATTCTCTAGTCCCAGAGGATCCTGGAGCCTCCGAGCAGTCATTTGAGGAGTTCAGAAAAGTTCTTGGGAAATGATTTAAGGAGAGATGGCTATTCACACTCAACTTTCTGAATCTAAAAGTCTGAAGATTTAGATTGCCCCAAGAGAGTGAGGAGAGCAAGGAGAGAAAAACAGGAATTGTGTCATTTAAAAAAATGGTTGGCATGAAACATTAATTTTCAATGAAATAAAAGTGCTTTCACTGTGAATTTTGTAAACACAGGAAAAAAAGAGTGTTTTAAAAGTACTATGTCTTGGTATGAGAGGTGGAGTGAGGTATACAGGGAAGGAGCAGGTGTTTAAGAGTCCAGAGAATTCAGTTCCAGCCCTGGTTGCCTCTTACTAACTGAATGGCTCTAAGCAAGCTCATGTTACTCCTTTCAGTGTCTTCATTTAAAAAACAAGGACCTTATGGTACCAGCACATGTTTAGACTCAGTCCAACCTGTGTTTGATCGTGCAGCCCTAATGGCTGCATGATTTGAGGAAGTCATTTAGCCTCTTTTGGCCTCAGTTTCCTCATTTGTAAAATAGGAGAGCTTAGTAGGACCTACCTCATATGATTGTTGAGATGATTAAATAAAGTACATATATAAAGCACCTAGCAAAAAGCTTGGCATATGGTAGGGATGTGTCAAAAGTTAGCTATTGACATATTATAGCTCTAAGTTCTCTCCAGTTATATCATTCTATAATTCTGGTTCTATGACATAAAGATTAAAAAAAAAAAAGGGTTGAGCAAAATTACAAATCATAAGTGTGTAAGATGTGTCAATTCGTGAAAACATGTATATACTAGTAGGGAGGTATTGTACTCAGTGCATACATGCTAGGTAAATAAGGGTTACATTTGTAAGCTCTGGAAGGAAATCATCATTAAAACAGTTGAACTGTTATATTATCCTTTTCTCCAAAATTGTTTGATAGCTCAATATAGACCTAATAAGAAACTGAAAGTCTACGAGAATTCATTTTCCTTATCCTCTTTTTCTACGAAACTGTCCCAGATAAGTAGAGATTGCCATTTAGGTTTATAGTTAGTGCTTGAGGGCTCTTGGAAAAAGCATCCTGCCAAGGTGATAGATCTGGCTGTTTTGTTTCTCATCTGTAGCTCCTCACAAAAAAGCCTTTCAAAAGAGAAAGATGGTCCAATCTCTTCTAGGGAAGCTTGCCGAACACCTTTCCTCAGATAATGTTCCTATTTGCTTTTTCCAACTCAGCTTCAAGTATTTTAAGTAAAGCCCATAAATGCAGCCTACTCCATAAATTAAAAGGAAACCCTCTCCATCAAACTTTGACTTTCATTTTTCACTTCTTGAACTTCAGTGGGGAGGGAGGAGGTACAATTTTACTGCCATTTAAATAGCATCAGAAAATGAGAAAGCATATGTGAAATTGAAATATGAGCTACCTTCTGAATGCTACATTAAAGGCCGTTCCTAGGTTTCTGGTTGCTAAGCTAATGAGTTCTCTACCCCACCAGAAGTCCTCTGTGATCCTCTAATACTCATAAAAGTAACAGCAATAGCTCAATTATTGAGTGTTCTCTATATTCCAGACACAATGCAATGCACTTTACTCGCTTATATCATTTGTTCCTCACAATACCCAACAAGATAAGTAATGATAAGTAATGATATTGCCCACATTTGATGGATGAGGACATGGAGACAGAAAATTTTAGCACCTCATCTGAGGTTATCACAGTGGTATACTTTAAGAATCACCTTCTGCTTTGTTCCGGAGCTCTTGCTCAGAACACTACAGAGAGCTCATCTCTTTAAAAGGTGACCTTCCATCCTTAACAGACTTCCCCAGATTATTTTGTGTCTCCTTTCCTTTAGGAAGGAGCCATTGCGTATGGCTTGGGAAGAGTTTTCCCCAGAGAGGATGCCTCAATCAGCCCATAGTTTGAGTGCCTGTTTTATGACCAACATTGTACTAAGACAAAAAAAAACCTTTGTATTTCCAGGCTTGTCATTTTCTAAAAAGAATGCATTTTATGAGTTAATAGACAGATGAGGTTTTTAAAACCTAAAAAAGTAGGCTAGAGAGTGAAAAATTCTAAGCCAGGGTGTGTGTGTTTGGCCACATAAGGGAAGTAAATGAGAGATGTTGCCTGTTTATTGCCCAAAATGTCAACAGTAGAGATGAGTGATCTTCAGGCAAGAGGAGACGATAGCTATCTATCCTCCAAAAGAAAAGTGTTTGAAGAAATTCATTGGCGTGATATTAGCAATCCTCCAAAACATTTATACATGAATTCTTGAAGACAAGAAAAGGACAAATCAATCAGACACACACCGTTTGAAGCTATCACCTTATACGGTTCTGCAATAAATCATCATCTGTGAATGCAGAGTCACTCATTTCCCCACCACTTGGCTTCCTAATCTTCCACCTACAGGTATGAAAATACAGCTTGGAATCAGCTAAATCAAGGTAACTAGATGTGTGCTCCTTGGAGTCAATGCATAGGAAACAAAATGGACAAAGCAACTTTTAAGCAAACATATTCATCCTTTAAAGAGACAGCTAAAGGTTTTTCTGCACATGGATGCAGCATCCCACAGAAAAGAGACAGAGCTGATTTTAGTTTCTTATTTCCAAGAATTAGCTTTTCTGTTGTCTTTCACAGAGCAGAACATCATTATCAAATTGGAGGAGATGTCCTTTTGTCCCTCTGTCAGTAATAGGCTTCCTTCAGATCAGGGAGCTGGAGGGGGTGCAGAAATGAATGCTCTAATTAAGCATGAGGAAGGGATAAATTTAGTCTCATGCAACCTTAAAATGAGTTACCCAGCACTCCAGAGTTGTGTCTGTGCCAGGCTCTTTGGGAATATTCTTGGCCCTAAGATTAGCTCTGTTGGTGTCAGGAAAGCATTTCCTTTCGGTTATAGAAAATCACTCACTCATTCACCTGAAACTCTCCCATCATGGGCTCTGATACATTGGGTCTCAAACTAAAGGTCTCAACCTCCACACTTGTGTTAGTCTGAAACTGTTATGTACCCTGGAAAAGCCATGTTGTTTTAATCCAGTCTTATGGGGGGGCAGACTATTGTTGCATAGGACCTCTTGATTAGGTTGTTTCCATGGAGACATGACCCTGCACATTCAAAGTGGGTCTTAATCCACTTATTGGAGTCCTTTAAGAAGGAGACATTTTGGAGAATGAACAGACGCTTGGAGAAGATAAGACAGATTGCCCAGGAGATGCTAACGAAGTACCCACAGAACCTGAAAAGAGCTGAGAGAAACCAAGACATGAAATCCAGAGTTTGCCCCAGAGACTCTAGGAGAGGACTCACAGATGCTTAGACAGAGAAAGCCACTGGAACCAGAAGCTGTAAGCAATGGAACCGAGAGCAAGGATCAGCAGACACCAGTCACGTGCCCTCTCAGATGAAAGAGGTGTTCTAGATGCTGGCAGCCTTTCTTCAGAGTCCAGGTATCATCTTGTTGATGCCTTAATTTGGACATTGTCATGGCCTTAGAACTTTAAATTTGTAATTTAATAAATCCCCTTTGTAAAAGCCAGCCCATTTCTAGTATATTGCATTCCAGGAGCTTTAGTAAATCGAAACACCACCACTGTGGAAGGAAATAGAGTTTGGCCATGTAATTTTTTACTCCAAAGACATGCAGACCTGAATACATGTCCTCACTTTTTCTAGACTTCAAGATGTACTGTGATACAGGGGAAAAAAGAATAGAGGTATCAAGTTCAGAACTATCCGTTTACATGATGAATTATAGATCTTTGTCAACCATTTTCAAGGTTTTGTGGGAAGGGGTGATGCTATGAGACATGAGAAGGGAGGATCCTCCCATCTACTTTGTTTGTTTGTTTGTTTTTTATTTAGAACATTTATACAAGTTTATTTGTTGCAGTACTGCTTAAAATAGCAAAAATTGGAAATATCCAGAATGTCCAATACTAGGGGTATTTTTAAAGTGCAGAATATCCAAAATATTTAATTAAACATGCTCACTTTACACTGGGAGCAAATATGCTATAAATAATATATAATTTTATTTGTAGATTAAAATATATACTTTACCTGTTACATTGTGTATATTTACCTGTTACATGGTATTGATTTTTGAAAAGCGGCATAGATCAATTTTAAATATAAAATATAATTATATGAGTTAAATCACATGATTATAATTATATGAATTAAATCATATACAATGTATGAAATCATGCTGAATGAAGTTTGAATGAAATGTTTTCTGGTGATTGGAAGAAAGTGATTTACAGTGCTTTGAGATTTTTTTCAGAGTTCACGGAAACTTCCTTAAGGAAGTGATGCAAGAGGGGAGGTCCTCAAGGATGAGAGCACAAACAGACTGCTGGGGTGGAGATGATCTTTCTGGTGTGATGAGAAGCACATGCAAAGATTTCTTTACAAAGGAGCATAGCAAGAATATGATGATGAGACAAGTAGTGTGGCTTTAACTCTGACAATGATAGGGCTCATAGAGATAAGAGAACCATACAGAGTTCCTTAATCAGGATAGCAGTTTAGTTTATATTATTAAAACAATGCAAATGTTTTGACTGGTTTTAACAAGGAAGGAAACATCATCTATTTAATGTTAGAGCACATTCCTTCCTGGTGATGTCATGGAGTATGGTTTGCCAGATGACATATGAAGAGTTGGAGAGAACTATAAGGAGTTTACTGTAGCATCCAAAATACAGATAGAAATGGCAGAGATTCCACTACAGGTCTTGGATATGGAAATATGTTGATATATTCCAAAAAGATGTGGTAGCAATAATAAACAAGGATTGGTGATTGACTGATTACGAACAGTGACGGATTAGGAGACTGCAAGGAGGAAACTAAGGTGTTGGTTTTCCAACTTAAATGGGTGGAAACCCATTACATAAGATCAACTTAGAGGTAGTAAAACAATGCTGAATTTGCTTTTGTACGTGATCACTTCCATAGTTAAGACTCATATTCACAAGGAAATTATCAGTGATACGAAGAGAAATTTTACATGGAAATCCATTACAGCAGCATTTTGATGAGCTCATATCAACTTTTTAAAGGTTTCAACATCCACCTGAGATGTGGTATGGGAAATTCTACCAAATTTCTCTGAAATTTCTTTATTTTAAAAATTGGCATTAGTACTTTCTGCATACTATACAAGAGCAACCAACTAGAAAAGGAGTTGCTTATGAGCAGGTGTAGTGTCCCTCAGAGTTTTATCTCAAATCTCTGAACAGTGGCCAGCAGAGAGAAAACATTGGAAAATATCGTTGAGTGAATGAATAAATAATAGAATGACTATACCTGTGGGTTGACAGTAATAAAATATGAAAAATTCATGAAATCCTCCATACTCTTTCTGAGAAAACTCTTCTCCAAATGTAATAAACTATAGGGTACTCGCTTTGCCCTGGATCATAGTTGATAAAGTTTCTCAGCCTTTGAATTGGAGTGTTTTGAACTCTCAATTTTATAATTTTTGTTTTATCTTTGGCAAGCCAATGCTAACACAAGCATGGCTCTTTCATTGAAGATTGGGTGGCTCATCAAACAGCCTTCATCTGAGTTCTGATCTAATAACCTTCCAGGTCTCTAGTACTAGAGGTATTTTCATTTGCCTTTCTGACAGCCAATGGAAGCCTTATGAAGTCATTCTCTCTTGCCATAAACCTTCTAGGCCTCCCCTGGACTGCACTTCTAGAAATCAATTTCCTCCAAATATGAGTGGGAAATGGTGCTTTTAGTAGAAAATATTAGTGAAATTAGAAGGTCCAGTCTCAGGCAGCCATGGGCCGATCTTTGAAGCTGGATTCTACCATATGTCCCTGCTCTTCACACTTGTGACGTGTCAACTTGGCTCACACCCCATGTCACAATCCTAGAGGAGGTGTTCTCAGTCAATGATCCAATGATGGGCCAGGCCATGTGCAAAGCTCTATGACAAGGAATGTGGCCTGACTCCTGTCCTCAAGGAGAGGTAAACATGAACATATAAGAGACATCCAGCAACCCAAGGCAACCCATCTTAAGGGCCTCCTGAACAGGTAAGCGTGCCCAGGACTGAGAGAGCAACATGTCGGGGATTTCAGGGGAGACTTCATGGAAGAAGTGGGGCATGAATTAGGGCCTGAATTAGGGAGGAAAGGAATTCACCCAGCTGAGCAGAGAGGGGTGAGGATTCTGAGTGACGTCAATGACACAGCAGATGAACTAGGTAACTATAGGGCCCCCGTGCAGGGAGAGGAAGGCTTAGGAAGAGAGCCCTAGCAGGAGTTGGAAGAATGGCTTCCAGTGGGACTCTGACTAACCTCACTGACCTTGGGCAAAGTCAATAACCTGCCACCTCCCCAGGCTTTCTTTTCTCTATAGCCCTTTCTCTTTCATCCTATTGTGGTTGGGACCAAATTCAACAGTTGATGCGAAAGTCATCTGAAAACTCAAAACTGCTGCATGATGCATTATTATTACTGTCATTGAGGAAAAATAGGGCCCAGAGAGCAGGCTCGGCACAAATCAGAAAGGATGTTGAATGTCAGGCTAAGGAGCTGTTTTGGTGAAAATTGAACTTAATAACCAATGAGGGATCAATGAAGAACACTCTGTTGGCCCCCTCCCCTCCTCTTTCCCATCAGCCTGCTTCCTTTCCTCACTCCATGCCACCTTACTGTCTGTGTCCCTGCACAGGTGTAGTGGGGGGAATAAAATCTTATCTGTAAGAGTATCGACGATACTAGGCCAAATATGTCCTGAAATGCTGAGAGATCAGCTTCTCCAAGAATAGAAACTAGTTCCATCTCCCTGTCCCATATTATCAGCAGCCCTTTCCAGCATGAAAAAGTTAGAATAGGCATAACCCCAATATTCCTGAAGACTGGGAGAAGGATCAAAGGAGAAGGAGGAGTTATAACAGATAAGATAGGATTTAACAAATGAGTATGACTACTGAATCATTATATATATTTTTTAGTCTCCAGTGTCTTGGAGCAGTCAGAAGGAAAGACCTGAAATTGTGGAACTGTAACCCACACCACTCTGAAATCTGTTTTATAACTGCTTGTTATAATGTACTTTGAAACTTATTGCTTTTTCTGTATATATGTGATATTTCACAATAAAAAGTGCTAAAAAAAAAGAATATCAGTGAAGTATTAACTCACCTCACTACAGTTCTAACTACACACACAAAAAACTAAAAATGAACAGACCAAAAAGAAAAAAAAAACAACCCTGGTATATTTTAGAATTTTGGCAAACTTTGAAAACCTGAAACAGTACTGCCTAGCAACAAGAGTGATGATGTGGAGATAGTGTGATTTGTGATTTGAGATCACTGCTTAACTTTGGCTTAACTTTATTTTCCTTACCTGAACCCCTGTGTCCTCACCTTGGAAACAGGGGACTTACATGCTCTTTAACAACTTAGCAAATCCTCTTTGTAGATGCTCTATACCTGAGGACAGGGAGTAAAAGATTCCAGAGAGGATGTTAAGTGCTCTAGGAAGGGCAGATAAACCATATAGGGTCTCACTGACAGCTACACATCCTGTCTGGAGCCAGGTTGACACTTGATCTATTTATCCAACAGATGTTGACCACCAAGAGCTGAGCATGAATGAATTTGTTGTGCTCACAATCTAGTGGCAAAGTCAGACAAACAGACCATTACTATGAGGCATTGCCAGTGTGTGGATAGGAGACAGACAAGGGACATCTATACCACACTGGAACTTTGCGGCATTTTTATCCCATGACCTTGCAAAGATATCTCATGCTCTCCTGGATATCTCTATCAATCAAGCAGATTTGGACATGTTTGATCTTCTATATACGGAATGTTACAATTAGAGCATGTTTGTCAAGTACACCCAACCCTCACGGTGCTGAGATGCCCTCTGGGATACCCCTGCCCTCTGCAGAGAAGCGTGGATCACCTGAAGACCTTGTCTGGTGTCACCATCCCATGATTCTCTATTCTAGGTCTACTCAGTGGTTTCTACATGAGCATTTAATGAGCCCATTTCCAGAACAATGTCCTTTCTTTTTCTTGCTCTATATACCAGCAATGTGGCTGTAGTACACCTTTCATCAGGTGTCCAAATTTTGTTGAGCAAATACTCAATGGTAGATCCTAGGATATTGACTCAGCAGCCCACTATTGGAATTTATTTAGGAAATTTCATGTCCAAGGCCAGTGAGACTCTATTAGACAGTATCAGTGGTATTTAGGATAGCAACCAATCCATCCATCTGTGTTAGTTTGAAGTTGTTATTACTCCAGAAAGGATCATGTTCTTTCAATCCATTCTTGTAGGTATAGAACCTATTTTTTAGGCGGGACCTTTTGATCAAGTTTTATTTGAGGCCTGCTCAGAGTGGGTCTTAAACCTCTTACTAAAGTTCTTTATAAGAGGATAAAAGACAGAAAGAGAAACAGAAGCTAAAAGAGAGAAACACCCGGAGAAGTTTAGAGGAAGAGCCACAGACAGAGAAGCCAGCAGCTGAAGCAAGGAAACCTGGGAGAGAAGGACCTGTAGACATCCCCATGTGCCTTGCTATCTGGCAGAAGAGCCCACGCTCACAGGTAACCAGTCTTCAGAGAAGGTATTGTCCTATTGATGCCTTAATTGGGACATTTTCATGGTCTTAGAATTGTAAATTTGTAAGCTAATAAATCACCATTGCTAAAAGCCAGTCCATTTCTGTTGTGTACTGCATTTCATCAGGTTCAGCAAACCAAAACACCATCAGTCAATCAATAATGAATTAGTGAATTCCCAAAATGTATCAATCACCATGTTATGTGTTGTTGGACACACAAAGATGCATAAGGCTTTGTCCTTGTCCTCAGGGGGTGGGAATCCTATCACTAAGGAGAATAAGCTATCATAGACTTGTAGACCCATAAAATGTTAGGGTTGAAAGTGATTTTAAAATTTAATTCTAATTCCCATACCAAGGAAGTTTCTCAAAAAGTGTTATTTTTCAAAGCAAAGTTAGATACTAAGAACAATTTCATAGCAACTGAAGTCCAATTACAAGATACTGAGAGTAAATACAACAGAGTTCAAAAAGAGAATAAAGATACAAATTGTCAGAGAAACACTTGCGAAGAGACTTCGGCTGGATCTTGGGATAAGTAGGGAGGTAGAAGGTATCTTGGAAGGAAATAGCAGTATGAGAAAAACATTCAGGCAGCAATGTATGAGGCACGTGTGAAGACACTGATTAAATTGGAGGATGTGCCAGTTTGAATCTATTCTGTACCCCAGAAAAACCATATTTCAGTCCTGATCCAATCTTGTGGGAGCAGCCATTCCTTTTAATCCTAATCAATATTGTAGGGAAAAATTTTGATTAAATTATCTCCACAGAGATGAGGCACGCCCAATTGTGGGTGTGAGTTTTTGATGAGATGGAGTTCTAACTCAGCCCATTCAAAGGGTGGGTCTTGATTAGTTTACTGGAGTCCTTTAAAAGAAGAAACATTTTGGAGAGAGTCAGAGCTGACAGAAACAATGGAGCTGATGAACTTCACAGCAGAACTGACAGAGATGCAGACATGTAGAGAACAGACACACAGATGTCTGGAGATGCTTTAAGCCCAACAGACATTGTCATGAGATGTTAAGCAAACCACAATCTGGAGAGAGCCAAGAGATGAAAGCCAGCCCCAGAGAAGCAAAGTAAGGAACCACTACAGGAACAGAGGCTGAAAGCAACAGAGCCCAGGAGCAAGGTGACCAGCAGATGCCATGTGTCTTCCCAGCTGACAGAGGTGTTCCTGACCCATCGGCCTTTCTTTAGCGAAGGTAACCTCTTGTTGATGCCTTAATTTGGACACGTCTTAATTAACTTCCTTAGAACTGTAAACTTGTAACATAGTAAATTTCTCTTTATAAAAGTCATTCCAGTTCTGGTATATTACATTTCAGCAGCTTACAACCTAATACAGAAGATATTTGCAGGAAGCACTGGAAAATAACTAGGGCTGCCTACCTAACAATGATTCCTGCTTTCTTTCATGTTGTCAGAGTTCTCATCTTTGTTCCTCTGTCACTTATCCCCATGGTGACTCACATATGCCACAACAAGTCAAACTATAACCCTTGTCCCATTTTCCTTAGTAGTGCCACCTTAGGGTGGCCATGTGAGATGTGAGTAGGTGCAGAGAGGGTTGGAGGTAAATTTCTAAAAGATACACCCACAAAGAAATTGTCCTTTTGTTCCTCTGGACATTGTAATGCCTGGAGCTGCTGGAGCTTTCTTTTGAGCATAAGGGGAGATAGACAATGAGCTAAGGATGGTAAAGGAGAAAGATGTCCTTGGTAGTGCTGAGTCATGGAAGCAGTGGATTTTCTTTACTTCTAGGCTTCTTGATATGAAAGAGAGAAAAAATACTATCATCTCTATTGCTTAAGTTAATTTGAACTGTTTTCTATTACTTTTGGCTGAAAACTTCCTTAGTGTCATTTAGGAAGGACACTAAGGAACTTCAAAACCAATCAGAGGAGTTTGATAAAATGGGAAATGGTAGGGAGGAGAGATGAACAGAGAATAGAGGAAAATAGGAGGTGGGGAAGGTCCAGCCATTGCTGGGAGTCAGTACAGAGCAGAGGTTAGAGTTTGGGTTCAAGAGTTGGATTGACTCCAGTCCTAGCTTTGTTTTTGATCTCTTCAAGCTTAATTTCACTTTCTGTAAAATGGAATTAATAATAGTTGTTAGCTTATGGAGCTTGGGAATTGAATGTGATTGTACATGGGAAGCACACAGCAGAGTGCCTGATACACAGTAGGTGATTTTAAGTGTTAACTCTTAGAAGGATTGAGCCCTACCAGGTACTCAGTTACTGAGTATCCCAGGTACTGGTCATTGTCTTCTCATACCTTCTGTCCTTTAAGGATAGGAATTTCTGAGGAGGAGCTCTGTCAGGATCTCAAGGAGGACTAAGTATGATAAAAATGGTATCTGAGGGAGAGGAGTCTGACAGCACCATGCAGAATGGATTGGAATATAAAGAATTAGCAATCAAGTTACAGTTGGCTGCCATTGGGATGGTTGCCCACACCTGATTCAATTGGCCATGGGGCCTGGGGGGAAAAAACTGAAACAGTTAGGCAATGGGGGCCCAGGAAGGGCAAGTCCCCTTAGCAAGGGATGTGAGTAGACTAGGACAGTTTGGTGCTCTGTAGACTGGTGTCTAAGCCCTTCTTGTAAAATATTTGTATTTTCAACATATACCATCTCTAGGGATATTCAACCAGTTCATCTACAAGTTTCCTGTTTACTGTTTACCTTAAAGATCAATACTTCACTTCCAGGTGCACAGGTGGTTCAGTAGTAGAATGCTCATTTCCATATAGGTGACCCAGGTTCGATTCCCAGACCATGCACCCTCACCTTCCACCCCCAAAAAATCAATACTCCATTTCTGCTTTCCTTAAACAGCCTTTCTGAAACTTTAAGATTTTTGAAATCTAAGTAGCTTGTGACCAAGTCCCTGTTCTCTGTTCTTTTCCTTTGTTTCAGAGATTTGTCTCATCTGTTCTGATACAGCCCTGGGACCCCTCAGAAGCAAAACAATAACCAGAATAAAAAAGCAAACAAACAAAAATATCTCAAGCCTGTTCCCTATTTCCTCTTTGAACTCCCTTTTGAGTTTCTTCTTGAAATCTTTTGAAATTTGAAATCCCTACCAAGGCAGCCAACTCAGATAGCCAATCAGGCCTCTAGTTTGTTATGTTTGACCCAATACAAAACAAAGCCCCCCCCTTCACTGCTGCTGTCTTAAACGCACCCTATAAGAAGGAGAACCTCCTATCCAAGAGATAGGATTCAAGCTAACTTTTTAATGTCTATAAAAATTGCTTGCCATCTCTAGAAGCTTGATGCTGTTTCTGTTTTTGCAGGTGATCCAGCTTTCTCACTCCTGCAAAACTTTTGCTGTCCTGAATGAATACTTTAGTTTGCAAACAATTCTATTTGTCTTTAGATACTTCACAGCCTCTGCCCCACTGGACTGCAGTTCCCAATATTTCCCATCTATCCAGTCCTCCAACACCATGATCATTTCATTAGCCCATCCCTGGACCTTCTCTAGCTCCTTTCTCATCTATCCAGTCCTCCAACACCATGATCATTTCATTAGCACATCCTTCTTGAAGTGCAGGAATGAGATATACACAGGTTATTCCTGGGGTGGCAAGTGAGGGCTTGGTTGTTTGCTTTCAAAGCTGTCCCTGGAGACCCCAGCCTCATGTTGGCCATTCTGACCACATCACCCCCTGCCATCACATGAGCCAAAGGATAACCTCTTTGCTTCTTTCTCATCCCTTCTGTTAGGGACCCTCTCCAAGGCTCTCTGAAAATGAGTCCTAACCCAACAATAACAGTTTTCTCTTCATTGAGCTGCCATTGTCTGCCAAAGGGAAGGAATGATAAGAAGCAAAATCATTTTGCAGCCAGGAAAATTCTAATCCTGTGCTAAACATGTCCACATCCCCAATGCATGCAGGGCACAGATTCTGACAAACAGGTGACATGGCACAGTTTGGAAACAGGGCTGCTCAGCATCTGCTGGCTTCATCCTAGAGCGGTGGCAAAAAGCTTTCCATCAATGCCAGTTTCTCTGATTACATCCCTAAAGCATAGCTGCAGTGTGCAATTTCCTTCCAAACAGCACAGAGCTTAAATCTACGTGAAATGAACTGGGATGTGTTCATCAAAATAGCTTCAGCGACTATATGAGCCATTCCATTTCTTGTGTTGTAGCACAAGACTTTGCAAGGTTTTGACTAAAAAATCTAACCTCAAATTTACCTTTCTTTTCCCTAGAGACACAAAAATGTGTTTGTGTGCACACAAATATATCTGCCTTCCTTCATACACATTCACCTATTTCTCTGTGTATGTGTCTTTCTCTTTTTCTTCATTTGCTTCTCTGTTTATATATTTGAGTGTCTCTTCCCCAGCCTGTGTCTGCCTCTTTTACCCTCCTTCCCTACTTTGTTTCCTTCTCCCTGTCTGTCTTTTTCCTCTCCTTTCTTTCCTTTCCTTCCCTGCCTGTGTGTGTCTTTCCCCTACATCTCTACTAATTCCCTTGATGCCTAAGGCTGAGCAAACAAGTGGGACCAGATCTCCTCATTCCCTTTCACTATATCCCATTGGCTCACTCTAAAGATTTTCCCTAATACAGATTTGATAAGCACCAACAAAAGAAATGCAATATAAAAGGCCATAAAAAACAAACTGTGCAGAGCTTCACTCTTCTGTCTTCATTAAAACTTGTTGATATCATGGATTCTATTAGGCTCCCTTTCCAGCTACAATCTGGCATGATCTTTATGATAACAATGCAGAGCACTGAAGTGCTTTCTAAGCCATGGAAAAATGAAATGATCAAGGTTTTTGTGTGTATTTTGTTACCCTTTGATTTTTAGAAAATTGAGCATTTGTGAATGGTACTATTTATAGACTAATTTAAAATTAACCAGAACGCCTGATTGATTAACTTAAACATCCCTCTCCATAATTGGACCACATGGCAGAAAGCACCAAGGAAATAACTAGCCAAATTCTTTTTGTAACAAATTGGAAGCTAATACAGAAATGTGTATAAATGTCTCTGAGTTGTCATATTGGAATATGGCCCAGAAATGTGTATAAATGTCAACAGACCTCAAATAACATTCATCTCTACCCTCTGGGGTCTGATGGCAATGGCAGCTGCCACTGATAAATGCTGATTGTGAATCTGCCCCACTGACCCATGCCTTTTAAGGGACTCCAGAAGGGTCAGCTCATTCCAGTTTGTTTGGCCTTTTAGCCTTATGTGACATCAGGTGTGGGGCTCTGTATTGTATTGTTTCCCAAATCAGTTTACATGAATGCATAAGATGCCTAAGCAGTTCTGTCCTGCATGCATTTGGGATGAGAATATAGTTTGTACATTTCCTAGTGGTCTTGAATTAAAGAATCATAAATCTGAGAGGGATCTCAGACTTGTCGGCTCCAATCACTCATTTGAATAATGAGTAATAGGGTGACTGGTTTGTCCGGGACAGTCTCGATTTATGTCTCTTGTCCTGAGGTAGTTATTAATAGCTGGCTTTATAGTCTCAAATATGTCCTAATATGGATAATAAATTGTCTAGACTGCCTAAACTAATGAGGGAATTAACTTAGCAGGGCTGGGACCTGCACTCAGGCATTCAGTGTTTTCATTTTTTAGTAAGTATTATACTATGCTGCCTCTTTCACTTTAGATTTATTCCTTTAGACCAGGGATTCTTAAATCACTTGGAATATTATTTCAAAACACAAATGCCTCGACTCTAGTAAACTCTAGGAGTAGGGGTTGGACATTTAATGACAAATTTCTCAAAGTGATCCTGGGGTGCATCTACTGCTTAGAGAAAAGAGGTGATTGAGAAGTCGCTAATCCCACCAGACCATGTGGCAAGAAGTACCACTTCATCTCCAACAATTTAGCCAGCCATTAATCAGATTCCAATGCCTCACTGTTGATGGCTTCATTTTTTTTTAATGTGCCATGTGACTTTGAAATAAGGCTAAAGAGGAAACTGAAAACAAGAGTGGTGACTTCTCTTGTGGCTCCAACACTAGAAGACATATGGAAAGATGACTTGGAGGCTTCCTTTAGTTTGACTTTTTGCTCCCTATTTACCACTCCCTGCAAACAGAGGTCAAAGAACTAGATAAGTGTAGATTTCCTTCATGTCTGTGGTAGTTAGATTCAGTTGTCAACTTGGCCAGGTGAAGGCACCTAGTTCTGTTGCTGTGGCCATGAGCCAATGGTACATGAACCTCATCTGTTGCTGATTACATCTGCAGTCGGCTAGGAGGTGTGCCTGCTGCAATGAATGACGTTTGACTTAATTGGCTGGTGCTTAAATGAGAGAGCACAATGTAGCACAGCCTAAGCAGCTTGGTATATCTCATCTCAGCACTCACAGCTCAGCCCAGGCCTTTGGAGATGCAGAAAGAAATCACCCCAGAGAAAGTTGTTGGAACCCAGAGGCCTGGAGAGAAGGCCAGCAGAGACCATGCTGTGCCTTCCCACGTAAGAAAGAACCTCAGTGGAAAGTTAGCTACCTTTCCTCTGAAGAACTAACAAAATAAATCCCCTTTTATTAAAAGCCAATCCATCTCTGGTGTGTTGCATTCAAGCAGCTAGCAAACTAGAACAATGTCCTAATGGATGAAGGTTACAGCTTAAGGTTGGCTTTGAGATAAACCAAAAAGCCATGCTGACTGTCAGCAGTGTGAAGTCAATGACTAGATGAGGTGTAATAAAAGACAGGCATGCTTCTGAGATTTTGCCAGGAAGAAAAGAAACTAGCAGAAATGACTCCACGCCAGGAAGGAGAAAGTGAATCAAAGCTAAGATAAAGGTAAAGCAGAAAAGTCATAAATCAGTGTGTGAAAGCCATCTGCTTTCATCAGCTGTGGAGTTCATGCCAGCAGTGCCATGACAGATGCCTGAAAGTAGGATGGTTGTTGAAGAAGGAATAATCTTTTCCTGTTCAGTGAATGTGTAAAGAATTGTCTTCTGGAAGACTGGAGCTGATAAAGGGCATGATACTCTTGGGCAACGTTGGTAGGTTTATACCCCCATCTAGTCTTGTAGGTTGACTTTCTTTTGTTTTGAGTTCTTATGTTAGGGGTTTTGTTTCACAACTTGAAATCCTCTGCCTTGACTTAGTTATTCTTGGAGAAATGACCAAACATGTTTATCTTTCCTCCCTTTCCAAACTCCAATTTTAAAAGTAGTAAAAAAAATTTTTAAATAGTAAAGAACTATTTAAAGATATTAACCCACAAGGGCAAAGAGAATGGAAAAAGAGAAAATAGGCTCCAAAGAGTCCTATAAATTGCATGGAAACAGAAAGCAAAAAGGGGGTCAATTTAGCTTAGAAGAGGAAGGTAAGTTGTGAGGGACTGCAGTTGCGGGTGGGTGATGGTGCAGATTAAAACACAGGTGAGCTGTTTAAAAGGTTCCACATTGAGCTGTTACACCAACAGGAACCTCCCCATTCTGAAGAACCAAGAAACCAACCCACTGTTCGTTCTCATGCAAGAAATGGGAGTTTTGCTTTTGTTTTATGGGGAAATTGAACTAGAGATTCAGAGCAGATGGCACAGCTGAGAGTAGGGAAGGCTTTGTACTGTAAGGAGGGTGATTAAGGATACATTCTGAGCAGTGAGCCCTCAGTCCTCTACCTCAGCCCTGATCCCAGAATATGACCATCAGAAGTGTAACTCCCCTTCTCATTCCACGGAATGTAGAGGATTCTTTGTTGAGAATCCAAACAGCCCCAGAGAAATGATCTCTGCAAAATGAAACACTGGAATCTACCAATGAGAAAAATAAAGCCTGAATGCTTCCTGATGTGTTCTGCAGAGAAGTCTACATAACAAACTCTGCTTAGCTACACCAAAATCCGAGTCAACTTTTTAGATCTTCAATTTTGAGTATGACCGGAACAACTAGGAATTAAGTGAGGGTAGCATAAAGACATTTCTACATAAACAAAATTCAAACCTTTATTTCCCATGCCCTGTTTCTCAAGGAACTTCTGGAACCTGTACTTTTAGCAAAATGAGGAAGAAAAATCAATAAAGAGAAACACATGTTGTGGCGGTATGAAGCTGTTTGTACCTCAGAAAGATATGTTCTTAAATTTAATTCAACCTAGTGGATGTGAACCCATCATAAGTAGGACCTTTGGATGAGGTTACTATAGTTAGGTGCAACCCACCTCAATCAGGATGGGTTTTAATCCTGTTACTGGAGTCGTTTATAAAAGAATGAAAATCAGACAAATAGAAAACCAGACAGAACACGGAAGAGAGGAGAGAGACCAGGAGATGAAACCATGTGCCTTGCCATGTGACATACTAAGGACCAAGGATCACCAGCAGCCAGCTCAAAATGTCACAGTCTTCAGGGAGAAAGTATCACTTTGATGACACCTTGATTTGGACTTTTTCCAAGCCTCAAATTGTTAGTGAATTAAATTCCTGTTATTTACCCTGACCCATTTCATATTTGATTGAGTAGCCTAGGAAAATAAAGCACATGGGATCCATAAAGCAAATGTTCCAATACAAGATAACAGTGAAGAGAAGTCCTGAAATGAGAACTGTGCATCAAACCTAGAAAGGAACTATTCCAGATGGATCAGGAAGATAGATGGTGTTTTGGTTAAAGCTGCTTGGAATACAAGATACCAGAAATGGAATGGCATTGGATTTTTTGTTCGTTTGTTTGTATGCTGTATGGCGGGGTCACAGTTTATTATTTTTCCATGTGAGTATCCTGTTATTGCAGCAGCAGCACCATTTCTTGAATTTTTGTTTGTTTGTTTTTGCTTGTTCGCTTTTTTGGGAAGTGCATGGACTGGGAATCAAACCTGGGTCTCCCACATGGCAGGCGAGAGTTCTACCACTGAACTACCCTTGCACCTTCTGGAAATTTTTAAGTTGCAAGTTTACAGTTCTACTAAGGCATCCAGAGAAAGATAACTTGACTCAAGAAAGGCCAATCTGTGAAGGCACATGGGTGGTGTCCACTGTCCTTTTGTTTCTGCTTTCAAACAGCTTCCCTGGAGACATTTTCTTTCTGCACCTCCAAATGTCTGGGTCTCATGTTGGCTCTGTCACTTCTCTCAGCTCTGAAGCTTTTTCCAAAATGGTTCCCTCTTAAAGGGCTCCAGGAGGCAATCCCACTTGGAATGGGTAGAGACATATCTCCATTGAAACCATCTAATAAAAAGTTCCCACCCACAATTGGATGGGCTACATCTCCATGGAAAGAACTTAATCAAAAAGATCCCACCCAGCAATATAGAATCAGGATTAAACTGGCATAGATGGCTTTTCTGGGGTATACAACAGTCTCAAACCAGCTCAGATGGATAAGGAAAAAAAAATGGAAGCAATAAATAATTTGATATAGTTCCAGGTTTGGAGAAATAATTCTTAGATGTTTGAAAGATGTTGAAGCACTTGGGAAAAAATAGGGATTGAAACAAATAAAACTAAACAAATCAAATAAGACAATTGTGATGACAGGAAAATTTAGTGAGAAAAGTAGTGATAGCTATCCTCTGAGATGGTTCCCAAATGATCCCTGCTTACAGGTTTCCACACCCTTTTGGCATCCCTTTCCATATAGAATAGGCCAATGGTGTAACAACTAAGATTTTTGTGGAAATTATAACATAAGACTTTTAAGATTAGGTTATAAGAAACATTGGAGCTACCAGCTTGTTCTGTTGGGTCAGTTGTTCTGGAGGAAACTAACTTCCATGATATAAAGTCACTCAAGCAACCTTAGACCCAAGAGCAAGCCAACTTGCTAATCATGTGTGACACCTTGGAAGCAGAACCTCTAACTCTAGTCAAGTCTTCAGATGACTGTAGTCTCTGGTCAACATCTTGACTATAAGTTCATGAGAGACCCCAAACCAGAACCACATGGCTAAAGCATGCCTGAATTCTGATCCACAGAAATGCATAAGATAATAAATGTTTGTTGTTGTTTTAAGCCACTAACTTTTGAGATAAATTTGAGGTACTCAGGTTTTTGCACTTGGAAATAAGGCACTGTTGGTAACAAAAGCCTGAATATATGGATGTAATCCTGGACTGTCAAAGGGCTGAGGCTAGAAAGACTTTGAGGAGAGTGTTAGCGAAAGTCTAGAAAATATTGAAGCTGTTTTAGCAAAAGCCTGATTCCCTTTGAGGACGTTACAGGGAAGCCTTAAGAGAAAGTCGGGGAAATGTTATTGGAAATTAGAGGAACGGAGATCCTTCTTATATAGTAGCAGAAAGTGTAGCAATGCTGTTTTCTGTAGCAACATGGAAAATAGAAAATGTAACTAATGAACTGGGTAATTTAGCTCAGGAGATTTCAGGTGGAATGGCAAGATGCCACATAATTTCTCTTTGTTGCTTATAGAAAAGTGTGAGAACAGAGAGATAGGCTGTAGGAAAGACTCTGAAATAAAAAAAAAACAGTGCTTGATCATTTGAAAATGCCCACCCTCTCCAGATGGCAGATGATTTTAAAATTAGGAAATAGCTGACTGGCAAAGATCAAATCCAGGGCACTGTTAGGAAAACATGGTATACAGATGAAGCTGAGGGTATGGTTTTATATATATAAACAACAACAACAACAAAAGCATTATTAAAACTTAGAGTAGATAAGGCAGTGCCTTGGAGAACTGTTGAGTCAAACAACAAGGTTTCCAAGAATTTAAGGGTATTATCCCTCAGCCATCTCATCAGAATCCCCAAAGTACAAAATGACTTGTCTCAAAGATATTTCTGAGGATAGCTTTTGTCTAATGGAGTGAACCCCTACAAGACTCACAGGAGACCTATAAAAGGTTTTATGAGAGTTGTTTGGACAAAAATATCTCCAGCTCAGACTGAAAGGAATAGAAACCGAAAAAAAATCGTAAAGAGGAGTTTGGACCCTAAACTTCTACAGAGAGAAAACAGGCTGAGAAAACTACTCAGTTGCAAACACAGGCTGTATTTCATGGAAATGAAAGGATGACTCAGTGGGAAGAAATAAGAGCCAACAGAAACTCAGTGGGAAGAAGCACATCCAAGAACCATGAAGAATGCTTCAAGGACCTGAATCTTAATGAAGGAACTGTCAGTTGTGTCCTTCAAGATTTAAGAATTGGTATGGACCAGTGACAATTGGATGTCTCCTGTTTTCCCTTTTTTTGATGGGTGGGCTTCTAGCACTTGTCATATCCCTACTCCACTGATGTATATTGGATTGCAGATAATATGTCTTTTTAGTTCATACTTCAGATTGAGGGGGATTTGAAGAGTTTTCTCAGGGATGTTCCCCTGAGGAGCTTCACCCTCCCCCCAACTTTATTTAGATCACAAGATTCTCAACTTCTATCTCATGCTAGAATTGAATGAGTCTTTAGGGACTCTCCGAGGGGGTGAATGAATTTTGACTATAAGAGAGACATGAATCACTGGGTTCAACATCATGAGGGATGCAAAGCCAGAAATATCCTTTAAAGCTGCTCTCAAATTTGTGACCCACATACTGTATGAGACAGCAAGTATTAATTATTACTTTAAATAGCTAAGTTATGGAACAATTCGTTTTGTAACAATAGATAACTAATACAAAAATGAGTCGCAATTATTGGCTCCACAGAAAACTTTATATAATCAAAATAATGTAAAAAAATTAGTGATATAACCATCCTGGAGAAAGAGGGGTGTGGTGGTGTAGGTATAGTCCTAAATAGTTAACCACCTTGACAAAGTCGATTGACACCATCTAAAATTGATGCATTAAGAAAGAGCAGAAAATGAACTTGGGAGATATCAAGAGTATTAACTACAAAAGTTGTTCCTTAGAAAGAAACCTAGAGATGGGAAAGGGAAGACAACGGACTAATGCCTGTCGCCAGGTGACCATTCTAGTAATTATGAATTTTAAAATGTCATCTCATTTCATTTTCTCTTTGTGAATTATTGACTCTGTCAGTAGAGAGAGATCAGTAAAGTTCATCTTCTAACAGCTGTCAGGAGGCCCTATCAAAGCACCACAGTCTCAACAGCCAGGAGCATCCCTAATCAAGGAGAAATAAATAATGTATGATTTCCCAAAACTCTGATGAAAGCACATCATAATGTAATAATGATAAAATTTTATTTATAGGAAGGAATATTTTCCCCAGATTGCCGAGACTCTGTGTGATGTTGGTAGGAGCAGGGGCTGCAGTAAAGCTTTGGGCATGTTTCAAACACAATATTCATTTAGGATTGAGGTGTAACAAGTATGCAAAGCCAGGAGAGTGAGCCTGGGCTAGTAGGGTGGCCCCTGGGCTGCTGGCTGTGGGGTATGTATACATAAAAGGAGCATCCTTTGACCACAATCTGTTGCAGTTGCATGGTCTTGCCTACAGTTCTAACCATCATCATGCCAATATATCACCCTAAAAAGAACCCCTAGGTCTCGCCTGCCATGCGGGAGACCTGGGTTCAATTCCCAGCCTATGCACGTCCCAAAGAAACAGACAAACAAATGAAAAACCAAACAAACAAAAATCCAGCAAATGGTGTTGTAATAATGGGATACTCACCTGGAAAAATAATGAAATGTGACACCCCCCTCTCCCCCATACGGCACACAACGCAATAAAATAAATAAAAGAAAGATGCCCAAGAAACTTGTTTGGAAGACACTGCTCTTGGACAATAGCTTAGCAGAATCACTGAGTCAGGAAATCTAGGTTCAAGCCCCAGCTCTGCCCTTCATGAGCCCTGCAGCCCAGGCATTGTGGTTCAGCACCTCTGTTCTTTCCCCTTGTCCATCAAATGCGAAGACTTCATGTGAAGCCTCTTACAGAATTGCCACAGCAGGGAAATCATAAAGTGGAAAGCACTTTTAACCCATTACATGCTAGGTACCTAAGGGATCTCCTTCCCCCCACTTTGGCAATTGTACCTCTACCACCTCCCCAGCTGTTGAACTAGAGGAATGGTGTGCAGCTTTCTGGGTTATGAATAAAAATGGTCCATTATTACCATGACCTAGAAAATTTTAAGGATTATGTGGAATTATGCAGAGAAGTTATGGGGAACAGGGACACTACCCCTTCCACCATCAAATGAGGTGAAGATAATGAGAACTGATAAATGAAGGCATTAGAGCCCAGACTGCTTAATGTGACAATTTAAGTACCTCACCTTTTTCACCTTCACCACTTTTCCGAGCAGCACTGGGTGATGCATGCTTTTAGCTTTATATGCCTTACGTCTTTCTGCTACATTTCCAGGGTGGGAGGGATAGTTATCTTGTGCGTGTATGTCTCGGTGTGTGTGTGTCTGCACTGCGTACAATGGCTTGGGACTAAGAGCAGGTGCCATGCTTTCTCATTTTTGGAAGCACTTCACACTAAAAATGAAATGTCCTGAAACAGCATTGACTTGTGCACGTGTGTGCAGGCTACCAGCACAGATGTCTTTTTGGGCAGATGGGGTGGGATGGCACTGGCAGACATGGAACTCTGCAATGTCTCTCTCTTACTGGAAGGTAGGGGGGCTCCAACGCTTCCTAGATTTTATTTAAAGTGTTGAGCTGCTTTTTCTATTCCCATAGCAAATGTTGGCATTGCTAGTTCACAGCAGATGTCTACTGCTGCCTACAATCATAGTTTTGGGCAAAACTTGGCAGGAATCTTTGAAGGTGCTTTAAACATCTCATTCCCCAAGCAAGAAGAGGAGCATCCAAAGAGACCCCACAAATTAGCCCACTGCAATATGGGTACAAGATTCCAGCTTTTTATTGCTTCCCAGATTTATCCTTGAAATCTTCCTAAAGAGCAAAGAAGTGCATGTGTAAGCATGAAAGACCCATAATGTGATTCTCAGAATTGGAATTCCATCAGAAAAGTTCTGCACCTGTTACTGCACATGAACTGCACTTTTACAAAATAAATGCCTTGTGATTTGCAGAGGAGGGGGATCTCTTTCATTATACCACAGAACGCAGAGTCACAGCTGTGGAAATGTCTGCTGCTTTTAGGAGAGATGGAACTCCACATATTCTGTTTCATCTGTGCACTGCTTCTGATTGTTTGAGAGGTTCCCTAGAAGCCTAATGCAAGAACAGAGTCCTGTGCATTATACACAACTATTCTAATCAATGGGACAAGGGGGGAAATTAGCTTTGAAAATTAAACAACAACAACAAAAAACAACTCTAAGTGTAGAGAGGTCAGTATTCTTTTCTGCAGCTCCCCCCCGCCTCAAGTTGTTTCTGAAAAATGTCGCTTAAGGAAGCCATTTACAATGCAGAGAGTAGTCTTGGGTCTAAAGAAGAGAGAGTGGTGGTATTTAGGGTGATAATTATGTTTTAGTTATTCAATCATACATTTATTCAACAAATACTTTTAAGAGCCTGCTAGGTTCTGGGATACAGGGTTGTTGAAGGCCATGTAAGATGGTGTAGGTTCTGCCTTTCTGGGTGACAGGCGAAAAGGAGGAGAGAGATGGAGAGGTGGAGAGACAGAGAGGTAAAGACAGTTGGAAAATCAAGGAGAGAGGAGAAAATCACAGACACCTTTTGGTACCAAGCATAGACCTGGAAGAGAGGTGATGTGATGTGAGCCACTGAGTGCTGGCTGTGTGATGATGGTCTAACTCATTCATCCTTATAGATGTCCATACTCCCCATCTGTTAATGCTATGCTGTTTTTAATGGAACAAAAGAAGCATATAATTATATGGATTCCCTCAAGTTCTATACACAATAAAGTTTGATATGCATATAAACCCCTTCCGTTGAGTTTGTTCATTGGACAAATACGAGCAGCTACAAATATTGAGCAGTTAAAAAGGCCTTTTGCAATATAAAAACAATTGTAAGAAGAAACACACACTATCTCTGATCTTACATGATACATAATGTCATGAAAGTACTCAAACGTGGGCTAAGTAGGAGACCAACTGGTGGAATTTTTGTAGGAGAAATTCAAATGTGAAATGTCATATAATAATGCTGTTTTCAGGAGGTAATAAAACTAACTTAACAGGGTTGTTACAAGAATTAATGAGCTTCTGCATGCAAAAGGCTTAGCGCTGTGACCTGAACACAGGAAGCGCTCAATAAATGGCAGTTCCTGCAATAATTTTAAAAAAATCCTTCCAAATTCTAAATTGTCTTGACTCCACTCAGTTTTAGTCTCTAAGGCCTAAGTAGAAACGAATTCCAAAAAGAAGGGACAATCACGCAGAGCTGCCGTAGATTTTGAGCAGGCTGTGTTTGCTACCATGTATCTAGTGTAGACTTGAAAATTATAGTTCAGTCCATCCTTTCAAACCCGGTTCAGGGACCATGAGATGCCTAAAGGCTTAAAAGTCACATTTCCTTCCTAGCTGGTAAGAAGAAGGGTGTGGATCCACAAGAAATGAGATTTATTCATTGTAATTGCTTTTATTCTATCTCTAGCCGAGAAATTATGTCTGGGTCTCATCATTTCCTATTCTGTAAACTCTGACTGACAGCTCCTTATTTAATCCATTCATCCTCCAAAGAGGACAATTTTCTTTTTCCTGAGAAAACATCATTTTGCTTCAAGTCTGAATCTGGATGACTCATTGCAACTAATAACATATTTTAGCTAAAATAAGTTAACTTTCACAAATAACCGAAACAGGATAGGCCTATATACCTAAAAGTATAAATCCTAAATCGCTGTTACAAGTGCATATTATTTTTCTTCAAATTATGAAAGTAGGTTTATTTTTTTTCCATTGTCCTACCTCAGAAGGGTTTCTTAAATATAATCTGTTCAGACTAAAGGGATTCTTTTAGATTAACTTTTAAGGCGCTCTTGAGATTTGCATCTTTCTTCCTTCATGAGAAATTCCTGTTCAGTTATTCTGCTTCCCTTTATAATATTTGGAGGCATTGCTCTCATCTATATCTTTTGTCTCTCTAGTCATCTTTACAGAGAGTTAGATAATGAAATCACAAAGAACTTTATTCCATTGAAATTTCCCTGAAACATTTGCCATCCTCAGAACAGATTGCTTTATGAGCATGTTTTACCCACTTGCATGTAATAGCAAGACAGATTTCCCTTCAAAAGAGAATAGACTGAATGCACCATTAACTTATGTTTTTCAGTTAGAATGAGCAATAACATTCTTCCAAAATACTAGACAAACCTTGTGTGCTGCTGCTTATTTCATTTTGATCATTTTATAGAGACCAACACACAGACTTTTATTCATATATGTGTGCGTTTAACATGCACTTGTGCTCAGCTCTGTGTTAGTGTTAGCACACTCAGAAGAGGCTAGGAAGACACAGTCTCTGCCTCAAAGAACTCACAAGCTAGTCTTGGAGAGAGGAGAAACATCAGAAGAAGGAATGCCACTTGAGCCGAGTCTTAAAGAGAGAGTAGAAGTTTGAGATAGAGAGAGGAGAGATGATATGATATGACAAGCAAGGTTCAAAGGTGCAAAATTGCATGATGGGTTCAGGAAACAATGAGAACAGGGCACATAACAAGTGGGGAGTTGTCGTTCCTTGAATGAAATCGTGACTTTACTTGCAAGCTGGTCAAAGCATGATTGTGTGTATGCTTTGGCCCATTTCTGAACCTGACATTGTGGTCTGCTCCAGCCTAGGTCTCCTGACCCTTCAGCAATAGATGACTGTCTCTGATGATAATCACCCACTGGACCCCAGGAGTTGCCTTCTTCCAAAAATCATCCATGTTCATGAAGTTAGGGGTGATTTTAGCCATGAGGGGCAGGAAAACTTTGGCTAGGAACATGCACTCTGAAGTCAGTTCTATCACTTCCGGTGTAATATTTGGTAATGGACTTAGACTCCTTTGTCTTAGTTTCCTCACCTGCAAAATGAAGATTAAAAGGTACCAACTTTATAAGGTCCCTGAAAGGACTGATGTACTCACAAGTATGTAATGATTTAGATCAGTACTTGGCACATGCTAATTGCTCCATAAACTCTAGCTATTGCTTATTAATATTACATACTTCCCCAACAAATTCCTCATTCTTCATAAAAGTAAGATTCTATTAGCAGGTCCCTTGTCATTTCATCTACCCCTAAGGAGTGTGAAAAGCTCATCATAAGTGGGCGGGCCATGATGGCTCAGTGGCAGAGTTCTCGCCTGCCATACTGGAGACCTGGGTTCGGTTCCCAGAGCCTGCCCATGCGAAAATAAAAAATAAAAAAAAAGCTCATCATAAGTGCTGCTTTCTGCCTAATGAAGAGCATCTGCATTTCGGTGGGTGGTATCCTCCCTGTAACACCACACATTCTCCACCACTGCCTTTATTAAATCTGGTATCTGAGAGACGTGACATATTATCCTTTAGTTTCACCTAATCACATGACCTACAGAAAACTCAAATAACGCCATCCTGACTCTCTTTTCTTTGACCCTTTCCTAGGGTTTTATCTCCCCTGGCCCAGAAGCATAGGAACACTCTACAGCTCCTTCTCATAAGCTGGTTCCTTTCAAAAAAGGTATATTCTTCCATCCCCATACTAACTTTTGAATTCCATTCATAGTTTGAAGCAACCAACTCCTGAGATTATATTATATTATATTTATTTATATATGTATGTATTTATTTTCTTTTGTATGTTATATGGCAGGGTCACATTTCATTCTTTTTCCATGTGAGTATCCCGTTATTGCAGCACCATTTGTTGAATTTGGTTGTTTGTTTTGTTCATTTGTTTGTTTTGCTTGCTTGTTTGTTTTTTGGGAAGTGCATGGGCTGGGAATGGAACCCAGGTCTCCCACGTGGCAAGAATTCTACCACTAAATCACCCTTGCACCCCTGAGATTATATTTTAATGTTATGTCCACTTATTTACAAAGCTCTGCACATTGGCATATAGATATCAAATGCTCTACATACTGCTCCTGCTACTTCCCTTTGCTCCTCAGTCTTTTCCTATGTGAATTTCCTGGCAATGCACCCCTCCTTTTTCCTCTATGATTGGGAACTTTAACTTGTTCTCCTTTAAACTCAGTTTAATATCCTTTTTAAATGGCTATCCTCCAGGCAAACAGATTGTTCCCTTTCTTCATGGGATACAATTCATGTCTACCTAAAATAGTATTAGCATATGTTAAGTCATGATTCATAAATCAGAATTGATTTTTCACAATTGTTACATAGCTGGTCACCTCCTAAGTCTACCTCTCACCTGTAAAGTCCCAATAGAAAAATACTACTGTATTTCCAAGTATTTTGTTGCTATATTATTATAGTACTAATAATGGTAGCAGGTAACTTTTGTTGGGTCCTGCTGTATAGCAAACACTGAAATAAATGCTTCCCAAGCACCAGCTCATTTAATAAGTCCTGTGAGAAATGTGCTATCATTATTTTCATTTTACAAATAAACCGGGCCTTCAAGGTTAAGCAATTTGCCTCCAATCACCCAGCTAGGAAGTGTCAGAACAAACACTCACGCTCAAGTCTCTCTTGATTCAAGACCCACGCTATTGACTATTAGATTCAATTGTCCTCTATAAGGATGCTTCAGAATACAGTTTTCTGAGCCTGTGGACTGGTAGATTAATTTATTATCTCCAACTTTCTTACCCTTCTAGTATCTACACCCTTGCCAGAGTCTCACCATAGTTTAACATGTCCTTTCCTGCCCTTCGACTTTGGGCTTACCCATGTGACCCTGCTGTGGCCATTGGAATGTGGGCAAAAGTGAGAGGCTCAGGCTTAAAGGCATTTGGAATTTCAGCTTGGCCTCTTGAACTTCTGCATCACCAGGAAAAGAGCTCCTGCCACCTAATTGCTACCTTTTGCCCAGACCCAAAAGGAGCATCTGTGAAGCAGAGCTGTTCAGTCTACAGCTAGAAGCAGAGCCCCAGATGACCATGTGACTACAGGATATTTGTTTTAATCCACTATGTTTTGAGGTGGTTTGCTCTACAGCATTTTTGCAGCAATAGCTAATCAATGCAATACATTTCCTACACATTAGAAATGACTCATTAAAAGATATAACATGGGAAGAGGGTGGGCATTTACTATAGCAACCAGAGCCATAAAATTCCTAGAAATCTACCTTGGTATGTGAACTTAAGCTTTGTATTTCTCATCCAAAACAAACTATTTTCTAATTAAAAAAATATTTGGGAGCCCACTGGAGATTCATTCAAGAAATAATGTGAGCCAGTCTGTGGATAGTATAAGGAGGAATTAGGAGGAGAAGAAAGAAGTTAGAAAACTAAAATAAAATGTCCCTGCCTCACGGTTTCTTAGACTTTACAGCCAAAGCACAAGCAACAAAAGAAGTAGTAGCTAAAGGAGAGCAACTCAAAATTAGAAACTTTTGTGCATCAAAAACTTTGTCAAGAAAGTGAAAGACAACCTACTCAATGGGAGAAAATATTCAGAAACCACATATCTGATAAGGGTTTAATAGCCATAATATATAAAGAAATCCTACAACTCCATAATATATAAAGAAATCCTACAACTCCATAATATATAAAGAAATCCTAAAGTAAAAAGAGAAGCAACCCAATTAAAAATGGATGAAAGACCTGAATAGACATTTCTCCAAAGAGGAAATACAATGGCTAAAACGCACATGAAAATATAGTCAATATAGCTAACTATTAGAGAAGTGCAAATCAAAACCCTAATGAGATTTCATTTCACACATACTAGGAAGGCTGATGTTGAAAAAACAGAAAACTACAAGCATTGGAGAGAATGTGGAGAAAGAGAAACACTCATTCACTGCTGGTAGGAATGTAAAATGGTGCAGCTGCTGTAGAAGACCATTTGTCAGTTGCTCAAGAAACTAAGTATAGAACTGCCAGATGATCTGGCAACCCTGCTACTAGGTATACACTCAGAAGAACTGAAAGCAGGAACTCAGACACATTTGCACAATGATTCATAGTGGCATTATTCACAGTTGCCAAAAGATGTAAGCAATACAAGTGTCCATCTTCTGTTGAACAGATAAGTAAAATATGGCATATACATATGATGGAATATTATTCAGCTATAAGAAGAAATGAAGTCCCACTGCCTGGGACAACCTGGATGAACCTTGAGGACATTATGCTGAGTAAAATAAGCCAGACACAAAATGAAAAATATTTTATGATTGCATTGATATGAACTTATTATTACAAGCAAACTCATAGAGTTAGGATCTAGAATATAGGTTACCAGGGAATTCATTGGGGCTAGAGAAATGGGCAGGTGAGGCTTAACTTGTACAGAATGTCTATTTAGGTTGATGATAAAGGTTTGGAAATGGATGATGGTGATGGTAGCATATTACTGTGATGTAATCAACAACACTGAAATATAAAGGTGAATGTGGTTAAAAGGGGAAACTTCAGGCTATATATATTACTAGAGTAAAATTTAAAAGATAAAACCTAGGAATGTACAACACAGGGAACTCTACTGTAGAAGATGAACTGTAGTTAATAGTACAAGTATGAGAAGGTTCTTTCACCAATTATAACAAATGTATAACACTAATGCAAGGTGGTAATAATAGGGTGGTATATGGGGGGGAAAATAGACTTAATGTAAATAATGAATGATAGATAAAACTATTTTAATAATCTTTCCTCAGTTGTAACAAAGGTAACTACTATTTTAAAAAATAATACAATTATTTTAATAAGTACTATCGTCATTTGTAACAAATGTTCCACACAATGCAAATTATTGATGGTGGCACGGTGTATGGGAATCCTGTATCTTATTCATGATTATTTTGTAAATTCACAACTTCTTTAATAAAAAAAAATTAACATTCCAATAAAACAAACAAAACAAAGAAGTCCCTGCTCTCAGGTTGCTCGCAACCTATCAGAAAGGTGCAGGAACTTTGTAGGTGAATGGGATAAACAATGTTCCATTATAACTATATACAGATATGTATGAATGTATAGACATCTATTCCTTACCCCACAAAGGCATCTCTGAAAAAGAATTGCAGTTGCAGAGGAACATAGCTATTTCACTAGGGAAGAAAAGCAAGCACACATATAAGCTAAGAGCCAGACACGTGTCTAGACTTTTCATTCTGATAGTCCACGGGAATTCAGGTTACATATCATGTTTTCCAGCTAAAATAACCCTCTTTCATTCTGCATCTCATTCAGCCCTTTCCTTCTGTAATATATTTCCCAACCCTGACTATACCCAGACTTCTCCAAAATTATTTTCCATCTCCAAGAAAGATTGATACAGTTGCTGTACATAGGAAGCTTTACTTTCCCAACAGATCACCCCACAGAGGCCACCATACCTTTTGAAGTTTGAAGAATCTGAAGCTTGGAGGAGCTGAACAGATCCCAGAGGACACAGCCTCAGGGAATAAAACTTTAGAATAATCTTAAGAACGTCAGTGTTCTCTTTTCCCCCATGCATAAATATCTCCCTGGGAAAACTTTGGTGGAAAAAGTCATTAACGATCACATTTAAAACCCTAATTAATCGAACTATTCATCCAATTCTTTTTCATCTCCATCAGATTGTGTGGTTTGCAAAAATTTGGACTACTTTACCCCATAACAAAAAGTGGCCACACTGTAGGGTGCTGAAATCTGAGTCAATTGAGACACCTTTTCATTGCTTCAAGGTCCTGGGTAATCTTGCTTGAGTCACTGAATTTCTGATTCAGATGACAAAAAACAACAGAATGTTCATGTTTAGCTACCAATTACTCAATTTGAAAATGGCATGTGCTCACAGTATTCGGTTGATACATAGCTCTACAAAAATCCACCTTAGAACAATTTGTTCTCATAAGCATGAAGCTACAAAAATTACATTATGCCAGACCCAAACTTACTGTTTATCTGCCAGACAGCTGCCTAAGAAATGCATTCTATTTTGTTTTTTTTATTGCTTGAGAATTTACTGTTGTAGGAGGCCAGATGCACTTAAACACCTTTGGGGGATGGATGACTAGAAATAAAAAAGGGAGAAGAAGTTGAACTCCATGATATTTAGGTCATTTATTAAACCTCTTCAAGAACCCATTTCTTCATGTTAAAATAAATTTAGATTGAAATGCTGGTGATCAATGAAAGGGAGGGGTAAATGGTATGGTATGCATGAATTTTTTCTGTTGTCTTTTAATTTCTTTTTCTGAATTGAGGCAAATGTTCTAAGAAATGATCATGATGATGAATATGCAACTATGTGATGATATTGTGGATTACTGATTATACATGTAGAATGGAATGATCATAAGAATGTTTGTGTTTGTTGTTATTTATTTTTTTAAAAATTTAAAAATTAATAAAAAAAAGAATCCATTTCTTCATGCATAAAATGAAGACAATATGCGGCTTCCCCCCCTCATGAAGTGACTATGAGAATTAGTTCATGTTAAACCAGTCAAGTATGTAGGAGCAGGTTTCTACATATTTGACCAGTTTAACATGAACAAATGCTTACTATGGCAAACACTGTAACAGCTATTTCTGGAAATACAAAGGTAAACAAGAATTATTTTCGGACTCAATGCTCAAAAAAATACAAATAAAACACAAACGCATACAAAGATAACCACAGTGGTAATGGTTATAAACTCAAAAAGTCAAAATCGGAAGGAAGTTTAGAGATCCTGTAGACTAACTCCCTCCTTTTAGGAAAACTGATGTTACTGAGCGATGGACTCACTGCCCTACATGCACAGAAGCCAATACCAGGCAAGTTCAAATCTGTCTCCTCAACTTGAGAATTAAGGGTGCTTTACAGGATGGAAGCAAAGGGAAGAGGGGACAGGGCTAAGGATTAGGGTTGGCACGTTCTGATTGGCTGATTGTTCAAATAAGAAATAAATCCTGGACCAGATCTTTCTTGTTGAGGGGACTCTTGCTTTTCATTTGTTTCTGATGACGCTTCATCCCCGTAATCTTGGTTCCCAGGAAGGTGATTTTTGTTCCTAGTGTCTCAGGGTCATTTAAAGGACAAGAATGTATGTGCCTGTACATGCTCTGGTTTTCCGCCTGTAGCTATGTTTGCCTATAAAATAAGCTCAGGGAAAAAAGTTAGTTATGGGAGAGGGAGAAATAGGTTTTGGCCTGAATTTGGATTTTTAGTCATGACTCCCAGCTATCTCACCCATGGTCTCACTGAGTTCCATGGAGTTCAGTGACTTATCCAAGAATATACAATTAGTGGTACCAAATATTTTGTTGTTAATATGCTCCAATTTTAAGCAGATTCCTGGAAATCCAGCCAGTTAGAACTTAGTATAGACAGCTAAAATCTAAACAATTCTATAGGAAGCGTTTAATATAGAAATAAAAGGCTTCTAAAAGAAGCTCTGCCACACATTGTGGCTAAGAACACAGGCTCTTGACTATGACTGATGTGGATTTAGATTCTAGCTCTGGCACTGACTTGGGCAAGTTATCTAACCTCCCTCTATCTCATTTTCTCCTAGGTAATATAAAGATGATAATAGGACTGTACTTCATAGTACTGTTATGAAGATTAAATGAAGCAATATAGGGCTTAGAACAGTCTGGCACAGGCACAGGATAAGCTCAGTAGTTGTCATCTCTTGTATGACTTAAGTAAAGTCAAGGCTAAGTGAGTCGTTCTGTTTTTAAAGGAGGTATCTAAGGAAGGGCCAAGTTGGGGGAAGGTAAATTGGGGAAGATGGGACATCCGGCTACCAAGCAGCACCAAAAGCAGTGAATGCAGCAAATGCTGCCTTTCCTCACAAACCAAACAGGAGCTGTTACTTTTAGGAAATTTCCTTCGTTTACAAAGGTTTCAGCTAATACCTTGAGCACTTTAAATAGCAGAGATGAGTGTCAATGCAGAGAATGAGCCTGTCTTTCTAGGACTATAGCAGTGCTCTTCTGTCAGCTCAGCTCCCAATAGCAGCTCACCACGGTTTCAACTAAAGCAGCAAAAAAGGTTTGCAGAGAACAAGCAGCCCCTGCTTCCTGATAAAGGTATTGGCCACCCATCATTCACAATTCATTGGTCTCCTCTATCCCACTGGACTTGGCCTGAAAGTTGACAGACAGAGCCTGGAGGGGTGTCTTGGTTTGCACACACACAGACTACATGAGACTATATAAGGTTTTTCCCAACCTGGGAAGAACAGGACAGTCCCTACTGACTCTGAAGTGATGTTAGGGTGCCTCTGTGACTCTGTCCACTTCCCAAACTCACTTGATAGGTGGAAGTGAAAGCAAGGTCAAAGAAGAGCAAGAACCGGGCTGTAATCTAATCAGTGCAATTGACACAGCTGAAGAAAGAATGTGTCCAGAACAAGAAGTGTGGTCAACAAGGAACAAAACAGTCTCCAACAAGGAGAGAGTAGTAAACGTCCAGGGGCCATGACCTGTCCCAAGAACATGGTAGGTCTGACACACCTCTCCACCCCACTGCCCATCCAGGAGTGTCCCTTTAGAGTGAAGCATCTGGTTTCATTTAATATTCCAATCATACAGCCAGTTTACTCTTCTCACTCTGATCCCAGGCATACCAGGCTGTCTTCTAATGATAATTTGATTTCCCATGTAGATTTCACCACAGGGAGAGAATGTGCTTGAAACGGAATGCACGTCTTCTCTTCTGGCCAATTTTATTAGTCATTGTAAGTTAATAAAATGACATTTTGATTTACAGATTGGTCTCTTGTGAACTTGGTTAGTATGATTGAGAGAGAATCCAATAAAATGATTACTTCAGTGTATTGACAATACCAATTTTCTCCATTTTTGAAACTGAAAAACTTAAGGCCAGACCCTGGACTGTGGGAAAATCACCAAGGTAAATGTCCCCCTTTGAAGTATTTGGTAGCAAGACAACTGTGTGTCTGTCCCTCTCCTCCTATCAAACACATTTGTCTCTTGGACTTTAATCTTTGAAGGTGAAAGTTCCATATGCGATGCCCATTCAAACGACTGATTTCATAGTGATAAACACAAATGTGAAATTTGCTCCTACCCTGAGCTGCCTAATCATTGTTTTGTTCTACACAAGCACCTAATCAAAATATTGCAATGAGCATGTGATTTTTAGAGTTTATACATGTCCTCTATTCAAAATTATTAAGCTATTATTCCTTTATAACACAAGCTTCCTAAGCTCCATCAGACTGTACAAATTAGGTTTATATTTGGCCCCAATTGCCCTTGCCCTCAGCCCCTCAGTCTCATCTGGAAGTCCTCCGAAGGAATCTTGCGTGTGTCCACAGTCCTTTTTCAATGTGGCTGCCCACAGGCCACTTGAGACAGGACCTGGCTTTTGCAACTGCCATTGTTTCTGGTGCTGAGGGTAAAATTGAGATTTCTTCTTGCAAGAGCACAGTCTCTAGGAGTTTGCAAGGCGACAAATGCTATGAAGTTCCCTCAAGTCCTCTCTGCACCCTGACAGCCACACATGACATGTAGAAATGGGCAACACTTGTCTCCATAGGCCTGTTCTGCATGATGCTTTGTGGATTCCAGGTGGCACTGACTGTGCCCAGAATCTCACAAAATCCTCAAGGAAACAGCTCTTTTATTTTCAACCTGCAGCCTCACTCCAAAAAGGGATTAGTCCTAGAGCATGGGTTACAGGCACCTTACTGTTATCTTGTCTCTCTGTGCCAGCTTCTTGTCCAGAGCTTGCTCAAAAAAGCTCCTTTCTCTAATGTTATGTCATTCATTGACCCAAACAGATGCCTGAGGGTGACCACAGAGCCCAAAGTCTCACTTAAGGCTCAGAGAGGAAAACCTCTCTGCTGCACAGTCATAAATTTAATTCCCACAGTAAATGCAAAGAAGATATCTGAAAAATACATATGGAAGGAAAATGAGAAAGAACTTGAAATGATGTAATATCAAAAAATGAAAGTAGACATTAAAAGAAGAATTGAAGGACAAAAAAATGTATAAGGCTTACAATGACCAAATAGCAAGATGGCAGAAGAAAGTCCTGCATTATCAGTAGCCACTTTAAATGTAAATGGATTAAACTCTCCAGTCAAAAGGCAGAGATTGGCAAAATGGATTAAAAAGCATGACTCAACTATATGCTGTTTATAAGATACATTAAAATCAAAGACACAAGTAGGTTGAAAGTGAAAGAATTGGATATATATATACCATTCAAATAGTACTTTAAAGTGAGTTGGGGTAGCTATACTTACATCAGATAAATTAGACTTTAAGTCAAAACCTTTTCTGTGGGACCAAAAGGTTACAATATATTGAGATACATCAGATTGATTAATAGAGCAGTCAATCCAAGATAAAGACATAATAATTAAAAATATATATGCACCTCATTACAGGGCCATAAAATATATGAAGCAAATATTGCCAGAATCAAAGGGAGAAATAGTTCTACATTAGCAGGAGAAGACTATAAGACACCACTTTGAATGATGAGTAGAGCATCTGTAACAATGAAAAGAAAATAGAAGACTTTAATGTGACTATGAACCAACTAGACCTAACTGACATATGTAGGGCCCTAAGATCAGGAACAAGACAAGGATGCCTATTATCACAGTGTTATTGAATAAAGAAAGGAAGGAAGGTAAAAAGAAAGAGCATCCAAATTGGGAAGATTGAAGTAAAACTTTCCTTATTTGCCAATGACATGGTTCTAGATATAGAAAACCCTGAAAAAAAATTGACAACAAAGCTATTAGAGCTAACAAACAATTTCAACAAAGGGACAGAGTACATGATCAACATGCAAAAATCAGTACTGTATATTAATAACAAACAATCTTAAAAGGAAAACAAGAAAAAAATCATTTATAATAGCAAGTAAAAGACTCAAATATCTAGGAATAACTTTAACCAGGGACCTGTACATGGAAAATTACAAAACATGGCTAAAAGAAAACAAAGATTTTCATAGGTTGGAAGACTAAATATTGTTAAGGTGTCAGTTCTACTCAAATCAACTTACAGTTTCAGTGTAATCCCAATCAAAATTCCTTTTTTGAAGACTTCTTTGAAGAAATGGAAAAAACAATTGTCAAATTTCAAATAGTCAAATTGGAAAGCTAAGGGCCCCATCTTGAAAAGGAAGTACAAAATTAGAAGACTCACACTTCAAAATTTTAAAGCATGTTACAAAGCTACAGTAATTAAAAGAGCATGGTACTGGCACAAGGGCAGACATCTAGACCAATGAAATCAATTGACAGTTCAAAAATGAACTCTCCCATCTATGGCCAATTGCTTTTTGGAAAGGGTACAACGTCCACTCAATGGGAAGAGAACAGTTTCTTCAACAAATGGAACTGGGAAAACTGGATATTCATATGAAAAAGAATAAAAGAGGACCTCTAACTAACACCAAATACAAAAATCAACTCAAAATGGATCAAAGACCTAATATGAGACCCAATACTACAAAATTTCTAGATGAAAACAGAACGACATGTCTTCAGGATCTTGTATAAGGTAATGATTTCTTAAACTTTACACCAAAAGCATAAGAAACAAAAGAAAAATTGATAAACTGGATTTCATCAAAATTTATAACTTTTGTGCATCAGAGGACTTCATCATGAAAGTAAAATGATGATGCATGGTGTGGTAGTTAGATTCAGTTGTCAACTTGGCCAGGTGAGAGTACCTAGTTCTGTTGCTGTGGACATGAGCCAATGGTATGTGAAACTCATCTGTTGCTCATTACATCTGCAGTCGGCTAGGAGGCATGCCTGCTGCAATGAATGACATTTGATTTAATTGGCTGGTGCTTAAATGAGAGTACAATGTAGTACAGCCCAAGCAGTTCAGTATACCTCATCTCAACACTCACAGCTCAGCCCAGGCCTTTGGAGATGCAGAAAGAAATCACCCCGGGGAAAGTTGTTGGAACCCAGAGGCCTGGAGAGAAGGCCAGCAGAGATCACCCTGTGCCTTCCCACATAAGAAAGAACCTCAGTTGAAAGTTAGCTGCCTTTTCTCTGAAGAACTAACGAAATAAATCCCTTTTTATTAAAAGCCAATCTGTCTCTGGTGTGTTGCATTCTGGCAGCTAGCAAACTAGAACACATGGAATGGGAGAAAATATTTGAAAACTAAATCTCTGATAAGGCTTTTAATTTCCAGAATATATAAAGAAATCCTTTAACTCAACAGTAAAAGACCAATAAACCAAATAAAAAATGGGCAAAAGATTTAGACATTTCTCCAAAGTAGTTATACAAATGGCCAATAAGCACATAAAAATATGTTCAGCATCATTAGCCATTAGGGAAATGCAAATCAAAACCCCCATGAGATACCTTTCACTCCCACTAAAATGGCTATTATTAAAAAAATGGAAAATCACAAAGGTTGAAGAGGTTGTGGAGAAATAAGAATACTCATCATTCATTGTTGGTGGGACTATAAAATGGTGCATTTGCCTTCAAAAGCAATTTGGCAGTTCCTAGGCAGGTTAGGTATGGAATTACCATATTACCAGCCATGTTACTTCTACGTATATCAAAAAAAAAGAATTGAAAGCAAGGACTTGAACAGATATTTGTACATCAATGTTCATAGCAGCATTATTCATAATTGCTAAAATTGGAAGCAACCCAAGTACATGTCACAGATGAATGAATAAACAAAATGTGGTATGTACAGACAATTAAATATTATTTAGTTCTTGAAAGGGACGAAGTTCTGACATGCAACAACATGGATGAATCTGAATACCTTATATTGAGTGAAATAAGTTACAAAAGAATAAATGTATGATCTCACTAATATGAGACAACTAGAATAAGCAAATTCATAGAGTCAGAAACTAGAATACAGTTTACTGGGGGCTGGGGCGGGTAGGGAATGGAGAGTTAATGCTTAATTGGTACAAAGTTTCTGCTTGGGAAGATAGAAAAGTTTTGGTAATGGATGGTTGTGATGTAGGACACATTGTGAACGTAATTAACAGCTCTGAATTATATATGTGAATGTGGCTAATAGAAAAAAATTATATTGTATATATGTTGTTAAAATAACATTTTTAAAAACCATAGGACCAGGGCCACGGTGGCTCAGCAGGTAAGAACGCTTGCCTGCTGTGCCCGAGGACCCGGGTTTGTTTCCTGGTGCCTGCCCATGTAAAACAAAACAAAACAAAACAAAAAAAAACCCATAGAACCTTATAAACAATGACCCCTAAATTAAACTATGGACTATAGTTGATAGTATAATCATAATAGCATTGCTTCATCTATTTTAACAAAGGCATCATGCAAATACAGTGTTAACTTCATGTGTGAGGGGAAATAAGGGAACTCTGAATTTTCTGGATGATTTTCCAGTAAAACTACAACATTTCTAATAAAAAAAAATTAAAATGTTTTAAACAAGCTTTAGAAAAGCACAAAAGGAAAAACCTACATCATTTCTTTGAGCCTTAGTTTTTTCATCTGGAAAATGGGTTAATAATAACAGCCATCTATGGCAATACCTACAAAGTTCTGCACACAGTGTTTTCTCTAGTGGGGGTACCCAATGCATATCAGTTCCAATGACCTGTAGAATTAGCACCCTTGTCATTGCCTTCCTTTGCTGATGGCCAGTGTTCAGGCCCCATCTGAGGGAGCAGGGCAATAGCCTCATGTACAATTCATAGCAGGGCTCTCATGTGCCCTCATTGCTCCCGTAACTAACATAACCTCCCTGTTTAGTGATCCACACTTACAGCATTTCTTAGGCTATGGTGACATTTTATCACTTCCACCACTTAAGCCATGGAGCCATAGAGGGAGACCCCAGGAATGTTATTTGAAAGTTATTTAAATTCCAGGGCACATTGGTATTCCTGGAAGCTTGGACCTCATGCCCAGCTTGGCTCTAAAGGCCGGTCCCCTCATCAAAGAATCTGCAGCTAGGTCCAGCCACACCATGCCTGATGCTATTCTCACTTGTGGCGTTTTTATTTCTTCACTGTGTAATTCCACCCTGCCATCTGATTTGACTCCAGGACCTCAGTCCACTAAATGTGCTTCTATATGTCTAAATTCCATGTTGGGGGTGGTGCAATAGTGGCTCAGTGGCAGAATTCTTGCCTGCCACGCCACAGACCCAGGTTCGATTCCCAGTGCCTTCCCATAAAAAAAAAAATCCCACTTTGGACAGATTACTTCCGAGCTTCTGCCACATATGGAATATGGCTGGTTAGCAGGCAGTGGTAGCTAACTTCATGCTCTGGCATAATTGAAATGGAATATTAATCTAGCTGGAGCCCCAGATACTGTTCTCTTGCTTCAGAAAATAAATCTGCTCTTTTTGAGAGAGCCATTAATCAAATATTAATCATATTGTAGGAAACAAAGAAAACTGCAATGAATTTTAAAACTCAGAAATTGTATAGGCCACGTTTTCTAATCTCAATGCAATTAAACCAGTAATTTATTTTAATTACAACCAAACCACCCTCAACCATTTAGAATTTAAAAAGAAAAGCCAATAACCACTGGACCAAGGAGGAATTCAATAATACAATAATACATTATTTAGAAAATGGTGAAAACAATGACTACACACTAACATATGAAATGAAGCCAAGCAGGATTCAGAGATGAATTCGTAACATTCAATTTTTTAATTAAAAAAGCATACTAAGCTGAAATATTTTGAGGAAAAAGATGGTCCTAAGGAAAGAAATAATAAAAATAAGAGCAGAAATAACATCTGCCTTATTATGAGTGCCCACTACCTGTCAGGTTGCTTTACATGCATACTCTAATCCCTGCAAGCTTGCAAATTGGGTATTAAAGTTCCATTTTGCAAGTGATGATACTGAGTATCAGAAAGGATGAGAAACTTGACCAAGCCTCCACAGGTTTTAAGTTGTGAAAGAAGTATAAGCCTAAGTTTTTCAAAATAATGTCTATTTCCACCATACTCCTTCCACTTCAATGTGCTCTTTCTACTATGTTGCACTCATACAAACATGTATAAAAATAAAGAAAAAAAAACCGCATATGGATATTGAAAATATATATTTATTTAAATATTAAATCTATATATATTGAAATATATATATAAACATATATATATTGAAATATGCATATATAGAGAATGGATGAAGTGGTTTGAAGTATATATATCCCAGAAAAACATTCTTAAATTTAATCCTTTCCTATGGAAGTGAACCCACTCTAAGTAGTTCACTTAATCCATGGGTCTTAATCCAATTACTGGAGTCTTTTCAAGCAGAATGAAATTCAGATAGAGACAGAGAAAACCATGGGAAGCAAGAAGCTGAACATTAGTGGAATCCAGAAGAGAAGGGAGAGGCCAGGAGATGCTGCCATGTGCCTTGCCACATGACAAGTTAAGGACCAAAGAGCACCAGCAGCCAGCCCAAGAATGCCACAGGCTTCAAGAAGAAAGCATTGCCCTGATGGGATCTTGATTAGACTTTTTCCCAGCCTAACCATAGGCAAATTAATTCCCATTGTGTTTAAGTCAAATCATTGCATGGTATTTGCTTGAGCAGCCCAGGAAACTAAAAATGGCTAAATCTCTGAAAAAAATTAATGAACAGTAAAAGATAAATATAACTGTAATATATAGCAAATGCAGAGATTTAAAACATAAGGGAGGAGTCCATAAAAATGCATAATGATACTTCAGGTGATCTCAATAGAATAATTTTATAAAAATACACGAATGACTAAAATTGGCATAATAAATAGTCTATCAAAAAGGATTAGGTTTTGTTTCAAGTAAAAGAAAATCCAAAATAACAATCAAGTTTTTCCTTCCACCCCATACACAAACACACATGCACAAATCTAGAGCTAAATAATCCAGGTATTGTGGGACCCCAAACTCTTCTATCTGGTTGCTCTTCCATCCTCAAGAAGTGATTACTACCTCATGCAACAAAATGGTTACTCAAGCTCCTGCCATCAACTTTGTATTTTAGTGAATAAAGCAAAAGGTACATAACCTCCTTTTCAGGAACATTTCTTGAATATGAACACATTACTTTCACATCCACTCTTTGGTGAACAGACTCTAAAATGGCCCCAGTTATACCCTGCCCATTGAGTGTGGGCAGGACCTGTGATTTGTTTCTAACAGATAGAATACGTCAAAGGTCATGAGATGTGATTTCCATGATTGTGTTATATAAGATTGTACCTCTTGTCTGGTTAATAGACTCTCTTGGCTGTGATGAAGGAAGCTGCCATGTGAACAGGCCCATGGGACAAGGAAACAAGGGTGCCTCCTGGTCAACAGCCAACAAGGATCTCAGGCCCTGAGCCTCATCGGCCACAAGGAACTGAAAACTACCAGTAACAGGAGCTTGGAAATGGATCCTTCCCCAGCGACCCCCAGAAGAGACCACAGCCCTGGCCGGCACCTTGCTTGCAGCTTTATGAGAGATGCTGAAGCAGAGGACCCCAGCTAAGCTGGGGTCAGACTGCCAACCCATGGAAACTGTGAGATAATAAATGTGAGCTGTTTGAGCTCCTATTGGTAATATCATTACGCATCAATCGATAACTAAGGCACACTCTAAAACTTACTCGCTTGGCCACACATAGTTACAAGAAAGGCTGGAAAATATGCTCTATACCGGTTGGTCATATGCCAGGCTAAAAACCACTAATTCTACTACCAAGGAGGAAGGAGGAAGAGGAGAATAGATGTTGGAGCCCAAGCAGCAGCCTGCCTCAAACAGCCTAAGTAGGCAAATAACAAAGAAAAAAATAGGAATTATTAATAGTGGGCTAGATGCAATATAAGATTTCTAGTGTTGGTGTCTTTACTATTACATTTTTTCAAATATTTAAGGAACAAAAACTTCCTTTTATCACCAAAAAAACTGTTCTGAGTAATCTGTTACTAGTGGTTTGCAAACTGGAATAATATTTTTGGTAAAGCAATTTATAAAATGTAATAAAAACCATGAAAGGTTTCTACCTTTTCAGCCAGTAATTCTATTTCTAGGCATATATCCTAAAGAAACAATTCAAAATGTGGTGGAATAAAACTACATAGTATACTCTTTTTTTCAGAAGTATTAATAAAAGTAAAATGTAAAATTACCTAAATATTCAATGGGTCAATTGATAAGTAAATTACGGTTCATTTTTCCAATGAAATTGTCATGTAGTCATTAATAATAATAATTATGAAGACTACATAATAACAAAAAGTACACTGAAAAAATGTAAAGTAATGAAAGCAGAATTTAAAAGCTTTCTAAAAAGTAAATAAGTAGAAATACAGCAAAATGACAAAGGTGTTTGTCGCTTAGCATTATTGCAGGGGTTTTTTTTCACATATTTTTTTCCAATGTTTTTCTAATTACTTGTATAGCTGACAAATTTTAAAATAGCGAGCAAATGTCTGCATAATAAAAATGGCTACATATGTTGGGTTTTGTTGTCGATAATATTAAACACTGTGGACAGCTCTTTGCACATTAGCCAATTTAATCTTCACAGTAATCCTATGAATAGCAACTAATAGCATCCCCATTTTATAATCAAGGGACCAGAGGCACTAGATGTTTAAGTACCTCACCCAGGTACCCATTCTGCATGGCTGAGACAGGATTTAAATCTACCTGTATCTCACAGTAGAGTCCAAAATTTAAACCATTGGCCTAAAAAAACAAAAAAAAAGGAGATATTAAGTAAAATTCATTTTCTCTCCAAACATGAAATGAATGGGTAAGGCAATTGCTCAGGAAACTAGATTTATGGGGAAAAATTAATAAAGCTCATGAACTCACAGCCTAGAGTCCACAGTTCTCAGGATACTGCAGGGCACCTGGAACCTTTGTTTTTACCCTTGGACATCCAACATTTCAAGAGTTCACTTCTCCATGTCAGGCCCCACATCCCTTATAACCCAGGGCTTTATATGTGGGCTCCTTTGGTACCTAATGAAACAATGGGGAAGAAAATACTGGCCTTGTGATCTCTGTCTCTTGGCAACATCGAGATCCACATGGTCTCCATAACCATCTGTACAGATGGTTATGCTAGCTGCTGGAATGTGATATACCAGAAATGGAGTGGCTTTTATAGAGGGGAATTTAATAAGTTACAAATTCACAGTTCTAAGCCTATAAAATTGTCCAAACTAAGGCGTCCAGGGAAAGATACCTTAATTCCAAAGAAAGGGCTGATGATGTTCAAGTTTCTTCCTCAGCTGGAAGGACACAGCTGCTAGCTTTCTCTCCTTATTTCATAAGGCTTCCCCTGAGGAGTTTTCCCTCTGCTCCAAAGGTCTCTGGCTGCATGGGCTGTCTGGGCTTTGCTGGCTCTGGTAGCTTTTTCCAAAATGGTTCCCTCTTAAAAGACTCCAGTAAGCAACCCCACCTTGAATGGTGGGGACACATCTCCATGGAAACCATCTAATTAAAAAGTTACCACCCACAATTGGGTGGGTCACATCTCCATGGAAACAATCAGAAAGATCCCACCCAGAAATATTGAAAGGTTGTAAATAATCTGGTCTTTCCCAGAAACTTCAGGTATCTATGTGACACCTGTGACTCAGAGTCAGCGTTCCGAGGCTATGAAAGTCACAGTACCCCATACAGGAACTGTTTAAAAAGTTGAAAAAGTGATCAGACATTGAGTAGAGACATGAATGGAGTTGATGTGGATAGAACTAAGTTATATCAGAAGACTGGGTAAAAGATGATATCGTCCATCTCTTAGAAGTTCAACTCTTTAAAAAAAAAAAGTTCAACTCTGTGAGACTAAAGGGAGAGATGTTTATTTGGTGCAAAATTTATATGTTGGGTACTGCATTTCTTAATTTAACTTGTATGGTCAGTTTAGTTGAACATCATAAGTACAGGGAATCTTGAACAGGGCATGAGATTTTGCTGGTTTGTCCAGTTTAGTGTGATGCCCTGATAAATCTCAGAGTGATTTGGACAGTGAGTAAAGAAGTATTTGCAGGGTCCCCTTGGGGGAGTGGGGAGAAAGGGGGAAATATTCAATTTCCTCATTTGAAGAATTTCTGATACTCTCACAAGCAGTGGGGACAACCAAATCAATAGGCCAAGACTTTGATCTTGGGTTTTGCCCCTATGAAACTTATTCCTGCAAAGGACAGGTTAAGCCTACTTAAAACTAGGCCTACGAGTCACCGCCAGAGAACTTCTTTTGTTGCTCAGATGTGGCCTCTTTCTCTCTCTAAGTCGACACAGCAAGTGAAACCACTGCCCTCCCCCTCTACGTGGGACATGATTCCCAGGGGTGTTACTCACCCTGGCAACATGGAACAGAAATCACAGGATGTGCTGGGAATTGAGAAAATCTTCTTGACCAAAAGGGGAAGAGAGAAATGAGACAAAATGAAGTGTCAGTGGCTGAGAGATTTCTAAGAGTCAAGAGGTTATCCTGGAGGTTATTCTTACACATTAGATAGATATCCCTTTTCAGTTTATGGTGTATTTGAGTGGCTAACGGGAAATACCTGAACTGTAGAGTTGTGTTCCAGTAGCCTTGTTTCTTAAAGATGGTTGTATGAAGGTATAATGTTTAAAATGTGACTGTGTGATTGTGAAAACCTTGTATCTCATGCTCCCTTTATCTAGGGTATGGACAGATGAGTAAAAAATATGGATAAAAAAATAAACAAATAATGGGGAAACAAAGGTTAAAATATATTCAGTAGATAGAAATACTAGTGGTCAATGAGGGGGGTAAGTGGTATGGCATGTATGAGTTTTTTCCTTTTTCTTTTTATTTCTTTTCCTGGAGTGATGCAAATGTTCTAAAAAATGATCATGGTGATAAATATATAACTATGTGATGATATTATGAGCCAAACATGTATGGAAAGTTTGTATGTTAAGAATGTTTGTGTTTGTATGTGTTTATTAATAAAGATATTTTTTAAAAAATCAGCATTACAAAAATATACTCTATGCAAAGTCAAAAGGAATTACAAACTGAAAGTGAATATTTGCCACATGCATCACAATAATGAGACAATTACCTTAAGAACTCTTAAAAATTGATGGTGGGAAAAAGAGCAAAACTCGATAGGAAAACTTAATATGCAATTCACAGGATATATATGTGAAACAAACATGAAAATGTGTTGAACTTCACCCAGAATAATATATCTAAAAGTTAAAACCACATTGATTTGTTGTTTCTCTAACTGATCAGATAGTCAAAAATTCAAAGCTTAATGATATAGTCTTTCAGTCAAGTCTGTGGGGAACAGTCTTCTCTCTCATATATTACTGGAATACATACAAATTGGTAAACCAAAGGGAAGGAATTTGGCAACATATGACAAAACTACATGTGTATTTACCTTTCAACTGACCAGCACTCTCACTTTGAAAAACTTACTCTGAAGATACATATACAATAATATGAAAATACATAAGCATAAGGCCACTCATTATTTGTAATTGCAAATTATTTACAATTACCTAAATACCCAAACATAAGGAGTTGGTAAATACTATGGCATATATGAACAGTGGCATATTAAGAACTGGAAAAACAAATTATGAAGATCTGAATAAATGGATATGGACTAATTTCCAGGATATGCTGTTAAGTGAGAAAAAAGTTCAAAAGAATATAATAGCATGTTTGCTGCATTTTAGTATAATAATCATGGAAAAATAAGAAAAAAATCACATGTCTACTTATATTTGCAAAAAACAAAACCCCACAGAAAATATGAACCAGGAAACAATGAAATTTGCTATCTACAAAGGACGAGGGAACCTGGAATAGAGAGGCTAAGAGAAGGACTGAAATTTCTGTATCTTTTTATACAGATGTGACTTTTGAAAGCATGACAACATATTAAGAAATTGAATTAACAAGGATGAGAGGGTAAACTAAAATGGAATGTAAATTAAAACAAATGACCCCAAGAGTATTAAAAATGAATAACAAAATCACACTGAAGGAGGAGAAATGAATTCTGAACACAGTACTTTGATTATATACCCTAATACTGGAGGGCAAAAAACTGCAAAGAAATCTTGAACTTCTTAGTGGTTTGTTTTCATACTGGAATGGAAATAGCCATTCTTAAACTATTTTACGTGTTTTGTGGGCTTGAACAAAATAGTACCTGTGATGATATTGTTGGCAGCCAGGATTCTCATTTTGGAAGAAGAAAGCTGTGGAAATGCAAATTGGAGGAAGGCGAGGAAGAATCCTATGGGATCGGATTGGAATTGGAGGTATCAGTATCAACACATGGTTTCAACTATATGTAAATATATTTATACTTTCCTAGTACCGCCTGCTAAAAGGACCAAAATGCAAATGGCACACCCTGTGGCCAGATCTTAGTTTCTAAATACCAAGGCTGTTTTGAGGAGAGGACTAAATCTGGGACAATCTGAACACCAAAATAAATGAGAACTGTACTGAATTATAACCCACTGAATAAAACAGGAATCCATAAATCCATACTGATAATAGATAATTAGATAAAGAGATAGATGATCTAATGATAGATGATAGATAGATCATAGGTAAAGACAGATAAAAGTTTGGAATGGAAAAGAAAGGATAGCTCATTCATACAGCTCATGCAAAAGGATATATACGGCAGTTTCTTTAACTCCATCATGCCCTGGCAACTGACAAATGTGCAGGGAGGGATGGAATTAAAAATCGCTATTTTGCTATCTTCACAATAAGAATTGGTTTGGGCAAGAGTTATCAATAAATACTGTATCTGAGAGGTAGAAGGGGTTGTTGAGGAAGAACAGGATATTTACATCGTTTTAAAGTACATCCCCAAAAGAATGTTTATTAGTCACAAGGGGGAAAATCAGTAATTATATAATAGGGGAATTGGATAACATCTTGACTGGGTGACCAAAATTAACTTCAGTAATGAGAGACATACCTGGGGTGTTTCCAGATTTAACACCCTGACAAGGACACAACATCAGTGTTATGGTATTCTGGTCTCCAATGCATGTCCTGAATCTAATCATGAAAATCAGACAGACCCAAATTGAGGAATTCTCTGACACGACCGGCCTGCTTTCTTCAAACTGCCAATGTTATCAAAGAAAGAAAGGCTAAGAAACTCTTTCAGATTAAAGGAGAATTAAAAGACAATTTCACATGATATGCATCCAGGGTTGGATGAAAAAAAATGCTATAAAGCTTTGTCTTGGAGCAATTAACAAAATTGAAATAAGTATTCCAATGCTAAATTTCCTAAATGTTATAACTGCACTGTGGTTATATAAGAGAATATTTTTCTTAGGAAAAACACACTGAACTATTAAGCAGAGGGCTGTTCAAATACTTTAAATAAGGGTATGTGGGGGTGGGTGTGTGTGGTGTGTGGAGAGAGGGCAAGAGAGAGGAAAAGAAAGATCAAATGAGGCAAAAGGTTAAAACTTAGTGAATTTAGTTAAATAGTATATGGAGGTCTCTGAATTCTGCTTGGACTTTTTGGTAAGTTTGAAATTATTTCAAAATAGTGTTATATATTTATTATAATATATGCTTCTATTATATTAATATATTATGTATGTTCCTAACCAGATCAAAACATCCCCTCCTTACCTTCTCATTCTCACTTAAATGGAAGACAATTATTTTAAATAGAAGACAATATTTTATTGAGAATATTTCTTATTCTTATCTTCATATTTTACTAGATAAGTCTCTTCCCTTACTGGCTGTGGTAGTTAGGTTCAGGTGTCACCTTGGCCAGGTGAAGGTGCCTAGTTCTATTGCTGTGGACCTGAGCCAGTGGCATGTGAACCTCATCTGTTGCTGATTACACCTGCAATTGGCTAGGAGGTGTGCCTGCTGCAATGAATAACGTTTGATTTAATTGGCTGGTTCTTAAATGAGAGAGCTCAACATGGCACAGCCCAAGCAGCTCAGCATTCCTCATCTCAGCACTTGCAGCTCAGCTCAGGCCTTGGGAGATGCAGAAAGGAATCACCCCATGGAAAGATGTTGGAACCTAGAGGCCTGGAGAGAAGTCCAGCAGAGATCGCCTTGTGCCTTCCAGTGTAAGAAAGAACCTCAGTTGAAATTTAGCTGACTTTACTCTAAAGAACTATACATTAACTAGATAAATCCCCTTTCATTGAAAGCCAGTCTATCTCTGGTGTGTTGCATTCCAGCAGCTAGCAAACTAGAACACTGACACCTTTATATATGGTTTCATCTTCGTTTTCTTTTATTCTTTTTTTATTGTAGTAACATAAACATATGTAACATATTTTATATAAAACATGAAATTTCCCACTTGAGCCATTTTGATGTGTGCAATTCAGCAGCATTAATTACATTTGCAGTGTTGGGCTGCCATCACCACCACACATTACCAAAACTTTTTCATCACCCCTAACAGAAATGCTGTACTTATTAAGCAATAGCTCTCCACCATCCCTCCTCCCAGCCCCAGTAATCTCTGATCTCCTTTCTGTCTCTATGAATTTGCTTATTCTACATATTACATGCAAATGGAATCACACAATATTTGTTCTTTTGTGTCTTACTCTTTTCACTTACTATAATGCTTTCAAGGTTCATCTTTGTTGTAACATGCATCAGAACTTCATTCTTTTCTCATGGCTGAATAATATTCCATAGCATGTATTCGCCACATTTTATTTATCCACTCATCTATTGGTAGACATTTGAGTTGTTTCCACTTTTTGGCAATTGTGAACAATGCTGCTGTGAACATGGGTGTATAAGTTTGTGTCCCTGCTTTTAATTCTTTTGAGTATATACCCAGAAATGGAATTGCCAGGTCACATGATAATTCTATATTTAATTTTTTGAGAAACTGCTAAACTGTTTAAAACAGTTTTTACAGAATGTAAAACACATTTACATTACCCACCAGCAGTCTATCCTTGTACAAATCCACAGTAGTTTTGAATACAGGAGATGTGTACTAAGTTGTGAAACCATGGAATGTGAATCCTCCAACTTTGTTCTTCTACAGTTTTATTTTGAAGTGGGTAAGAAATGAGAATCTTTCTTCCCTGTCATCAACAATGACAATAAAAAAACCTTGAAAGGCTTGCCAGAAATTATGCAGGGATGAAGGTGTGTGGCAAGTGTGGGTTTTGCAATAGTACTCTGTGTCTTCCTGGAGACAGCAAAGGCTCTGTGGCTTAGAGTAGGGTGTTAGCTCAAGGGAAGAGGCAACTCAGAGTCTTTATGAGTGGTCCTCTTGTATTGTGCTTAATACTTCCTGGACTGTACCTGGGAGCTCCAAGGATTCCATTAAGGAGAAAGAGCCTAGAGCCAGCCTTTTGATTATAACTGTGACCCAGAGACTGTCTTCCCTCTTCTCTCTAACGATGCCACACAATGGTAGCTATACGTATTTTTTCATTCTTCCTAGACTCATTTCCATTTAGTTAAAAATGTGCTTCCCTAATGATTCATTCATCAGCTTGCTTCTCCTATATTTAATCATATCTCCCCCTAAACAATTTGAGATTAATCACTATCCAACAAGACCCAAAGCTCTCATACTCCCATATTTTTGAATGGCACACCATTTCCTTAAGTTATAGCAATAATTAAACCGTACTTTAATTAAGTAAGCCCTCCCCTCTTCTTATAACAGTCTCATTCAGGCAATTTCCTTCAGGTAATTTCCATCATTTCAATATTATCATTCAGAAGTACAGGGCGTAGAGGCAGATATATGTACGCACAGGAGGAGATTTTGTGTTGTCTTTGGATATTGGTTAACAACCTTAGCAACATGTCTAATTTCTACAACTCTATAAAATCCAAATCCTTGTTTTCTCCCTCCTGAATCTCTTCTTCAGGGGTAATAGGAAAGCAAGCTCTTCTGCCATTCTCCATCTCAAATGTAATGAGCATGCAAATTTCCAGATTGAGGGATGAATTGGTATTTATAGCTCTTGTTATTATTCACATCAGAAAACATGACAGACTGGAGGATACAAGTTCTGAGTGCCTTACATGAAGCACTGTTTTGTGGAATTCCTCAGCTCCGTATCAAATTATGGAAAATACAAGGAGCCTTGTAAACAGAAAGTGCTATTACATTTTCCAGACCTGGGTGTCCTAAATGAACACAAGCCAATGGCTCTCCTTTCTGAGCTTGAGATCTCTGAATGTTTGATTGGCAGAATCCTAGCCCCAGTTCAATCACTGCCTCAAAATTGGGAGTCGAACTGGCACCTAGGGGGCATATGTTGACCAACCATCCCAGCTTGTCCAGGGCTGAGTGGTTTCTCTGACCCAGGACTCTCAGTGCTAAATCCATGATATCCCAGGCAAACCATGACAGTAGGTGCAGATCCCAATTTTCTAACATTGTATCCAAAGAAGCCTAGTAGGCTAGGGCTAAAATGAAAGTCATCAAAATGGAATTATACTGAATGATTAAGGACTTCCAATCCTATAGCTGGACTCCAACTACAGAAAATTCCTTTCTCCACAGTCTGCCCTAAGGAATTAGCCATTCCACCTCCTAATGAGATTAACCCTGCTATTCCCAATAACCTGTAACTGACTCTCCTGAAGAAACAGCATTCACTCCTCCATCCAAAAAACTTAATTGCAGTTCACCAGATGAAACTGTAATGAATGCCCTGAGGTAGCTGATTATGCAAGACATTGCTGTGTCCTCTTTTGACCACTCTCACAACTCCTCTTTTCTTCCAGACCTCTAACTACACTGAAGACCCAACAGGCCCCAAAAGGTGAGGCAAAAAGTGTGACCCTTCAGGAGTTATATTCTACTCCAAAAGAATGGCATGATTTTCCAATTTATATAGACAGAAATCA